>OY735201.1:75902843-75947843 GCA_963457665.1 Thysanoteuthis rhombus | reverse complement strand
AACTCCCCGATATTTATATCGGTCCTATATTGCCAATGCACTTATGTTTTTGTTGTCCGGTAATTCGATTCCTTCCGCTGCTGTGAGCATTCCTTTGTGCACCACCATTAATGAACATTTTTTTTCCATCTCGAACTCAATCCTGATATCGTCGCTTTATTCTTTCACTTTGTTATCGAGCTCTTCCCTGTTCTTCGCAAATAGTTTTATGTCGTCCATGTACATGAAGTGGTTGACTTTTCCCTTTGTCTTTAAGAATTGGAACCCTTTGCTGTTTTTCATGATTCCGTTCATTGGTATCATGATTAGAACAAAGGATAGAGAGTCTCCCTGAAAGATTTCCTTTTTTACACTTACCCCTGCTAAGTTTTCTCCTGTAACTGTGAAGTATACTTTCCAGTTTTTAATAGTTGGCTATGAATTTCATCAATGGTTAGCCTATCTTGAATATCCCAAGATATTCCAGTATCCAACTATGTGGAATCATGTTGTATGCTTTTTGTATACTTCATCCATCCCACTGGAACATCTTTCTTCCTTTTATGATCATCTGTTCAATGTAAAGCAAGTAATTAGCCCCTTTGGTTCCTCTCCTTCATCATTTTTGTTCTTCTTGTAATAGTCCACTGCTTTGCATGGAAATATATATTCTCTCTGATATCTGTCCAATCAGTGGTAGGCACGTTATTGGTCTATAGTTGCTTGTCTGGTTCCTTTTTTTTTTTTCCTCTTCTCAGTGTCCTTTTGGATGAAGGTCGTTCTGCCTTTGGTCATCCATCCTGGGATCTCACCTTTATCAAGGAATCTTTTGAGTTGGTATAACGGTCGTGTAATTTGGTGAATTTCTTAAACCAATATCCGTTGATCCCATCAAGTCCTGATGCTTTCCAGTTGGCTATTTGAAGGTGCGTTTCAATGTGGTCTTATTCAATACTATTGGTTCACTGTGATCTACGTCGTTCCAGAAATTATTTGCCTCCGTGACATCTGGTTTCAAGTTCAATCTTCTTCCTCCGTTCAGATCTTGGTAAAATTTTCCATCGCTGATTTTGGAAAGTGCGAAATGTTCTTCCTTTAATGTCTGGTTGTATTCATTGCATACTAAGATTCAGCTAGAAACTCAAGACAGACAACGATATTATGACTTAGTAGGCACTGACAGTTTTTGTCTGAGAATAAGTGCTTATATACTATATAAAAATCTAGATAATTGCAAATCTAATCTTGATGGATCTGGTTAATTTTATGAATTTTTAAACTTTGTAACAGAAAATCATTCGCTCGGAGATTTCCCTTATGAATTTAATGTATAACATTGGTGCTTAGATTTGCTAATTAGTTCATACTTTATATATGTGTGTGTATGTGCATGTGTTTGTGCGTACACGCACGTGTAAGTGAGTACTTACCCACTTTGTTTATAGCGTATATCAATTTTTGCACTTGAACTCGTCATATCGTGTCCCTAAATAGAAAAATATATCTTTTTCTGATTATTTCTGTTTATTTAGCTTCTCTTACCAGCCACAACCAATAAATAACGTGGAAAAAAGAGTCACATGAAATGACATAAAACTGTTAGTATGTTTGCCCAACAGATTCTTTTTAAAACACTTGAAGAAGCAGGCTATTAAAAGTTATCGTATTTTACCGGAAGATAAGACACACTTGAAAAAAATAGGCAAAATATTTTGTTATTAAAGATGTGAGGCCTTTATGCACTGAACACTCAGACTATACAGGATAATTTGCTGTCTCATAAGCTGAATAATTCGACGAGAGAAAGAAAAAAAGATTCGGGAACAAGACACCGTGTTTTTATTCAGGCAAAGATTGGAGGTGGCATTATACTGAAACAGTGAATCAAAACCGGCTGGCAACTCGAGATTCAATCTTAAAGAATTATATGACCTCTCAGAAAAAGTAATTTTCTTATTTATATTGGACGGTGAACCTTGACCTGTGTTACATGAGGTGGCTGACAACAGTCCGTATATTCATTCTTTCCTATTATTAAAAGGGCAACATAGTAACACACACACACACACACACACACACACACACACACGTAAAAGGTTGTTCACAAAATACACTATTAGACTGAGGCTGACTGAGCAATGGTCAAGTCAGCAATTAATTACCAATATATCAATTTGTTCACGTCAACTCAATTAAATGGCTTCGTGAATCAAATAAGTGGAGGATATCATAATAAATATTCTTGATTTTTTAAAATAGATTTGACTCAAATGAGCGATTGCACTGTTTAACTAGAATCAATTATAAATACCGTATCGGCCATTTTTCTTCTAAACCTAACATACCAGGATTTTATGATTTCTAGTAGAGCATTACACAACTAAAACAGATATTATTAAGTATTATTTCTTACCAAACACTACAGTATTGAAACTACGTTGCCAAAGATATGAATATAGTACAGTCCAAAAATAAGAACGAAAAAATACGAAGTAGGTTTCTACCATTCTATGTAATAACTAAACTTGATCTTTTTTTGTTGGGGGAGTAAATAAATTTGAATATAAACAGAGTACACTATGTCTAAATAGTTCTCATGAAGACATAGTTTTCAGTAAGAGGATGTTTATTTTAGAAATGACTTCACGTGGAAAAGAACTGTCTCTCTTTGTACAGACAGAACAACGGCGACAGAAAATAGCTACTAGACTGTTGAGCAAAAATACTTTCACTGAAATTGACCGAAATTGCAAAAAAATGGAAAAGTAGGAGGTGTGCAAAAGCGATTAGGTCGACTATACAAGATGACCCAAAGGTCTCTTCGTTATATCAGGAGATTGGTTGATGAGGACCTAAAAAAATTGGTTGCAGATGTTGTTAATGAAGTAAAAAGTGCGTGATATAAATATTTTGATTACAATAATCAAACTTATCCTGAACGAGATAGTGCTCACATGACCGACAACAGCGTAGGAAATCGAGACACAAAAAAACTCCTTTAAAGAAAGCACAGCAGATTGAAGACAGAAATTCAAGTTTCGGGACTGCATACTGTAGTCAGATGAAAAGAAATCGACACATACAAGTGTACAAAGAAGAGTATTCGGTTTCAATAGGTGAGCAGGTCGGTGGATAGTATGAGACATTATTCATGAATGTTGAAGATTACATCAGTTTATTGAGAGAAAACGTGCTGCCTTCACTCGCACACTTGGGAAGAAGAGCTATGTTTCAGTATGACAATGATCCAAAACGTTCCGCTAAGACAACAGCTTTTCTGAAGAAATAAAAGATAAAAGTGCTCGATTGGTCTAGCCTGTCACAGGGTATAAATCTAATTGATCAATTGTAAAATGTACTCAAAAGGAAAGTAGGAAAAACGACGACGTTACAAGACAGAATTCAAAGAAGATATGTTGTCGAAGTGGAAAAACGTTCCGGTGATTGATTGTGCAAATCTAGCAAGGTCAGCGTCATCAAGACTACAAGCAGTAGTAGAAAATAAAGGCGGCCACACCAAATATTGATTTTAAATAACTTCTTCTGCACCCATTTTTGAATTGCTACGTATTCGTATTTTTCAGTTACAGAGGTTCGATACTGTAGAGTTAAGTGATTCATACTGCCTAATAATATTTGTTTTGCTTGTATGTTCCGCTAGAAATAATATCATAGTATGTTTGGTTTTTAAAAAAAATATCGTTTTGAAAAGATGATTGGGATGTACTAATTTATGGGCGATACTTTATCTTTTAATTTTGTATGTTGGTATCCTTCTATCAATATCTATCTATCTATCTATCGCAAAAATGTTATATTCATTTAATTCTTTGTTTTGATTGAGGAGATCCAATCAGTTTCTCTCTGTGCCCCCTCTCTCTCTCTCTATCTATCTATCTATCTATCTATCTATCCTACTGATTTCTATCTTACTATCCTGTTAATATCTATCTATCAATCTATCTATCGCAAAAATGTTATATTCACTTAATTCTTTATTTCGATTGAGGAGATCCAAGCAATTTCTCTCTGTCTCCCCTCTCTCTCTATCTATCTATCCTACTGATTTCTATCTTACTATCCTGTTAATATCTATCAATCTATCTATCGCAAAAATGTTATATTCACTTAATTCTTTATTTCGATTGAGGAGATCCAAGCAATTTCTCTCTGTCTCCCCTCTCTCTCTATCTATCTATCCTACTGATTTCTATCTTACTATCCTGTTAATATCTATCTATCTATCTATCTATCTATCTATTGCAATTAATTTAGGTCACTTTCAGTTTATTGATACAAACCTAAATAGATATGCAAAATTAGAAATGAAATATAAGTTTAATGGATAATATTAGTGACATAAGGTCAATACACATTGATTCATTGAATATTTCTTTCAAATGGGAATTTTAGCTCTGTAAAGTTGAAAAGAAAATTCTTGTGTGCATATCATTGAAATTCCTGTATGTATAGAAAGAAGTTCCCCCCTGCCGGATCCAATCGACGTTCTCAATGCATATAAATTGTACAAAAAGATAGAATGTATTCAGACAAAAACACCTTTTGATAACATTCAGAGAGGAACTTCGCTTCCATGTTACCTCAGGCGTTAACTCATCATGATGCATGAACGCCATTATACTGACATTTAAAAATTGAAATATAAAACAAAACAAGTAATATATATAATCACAGTCTTATCCTCAAACATTAAGCTGTTAGATGTTGATAATGGCTGAGAAATTGACTTAGAGCAATAGATCAAAATCTTTCGGCTATTAGAAGCTACCATGGACCTACGTTCATTCGTACCGGAACAGGAGATTAATTGATGAAAATAGAAAATAAAAATAAAAGAAGGCCTGGTTAGTCACTCAATTAAAACTGTCACGTGACCAACGTCTTTTGACTGCATGCCGTGTTGTGGAGTGATGGAAAAATGTAAAAAGGATTGATCAATAAATAACTTACTTGTCCCGCATTTTGCTGGGCAGTGATATCTAAAGAAGTTTGAATTTTCCAACAAAAAAAACAAAACAAAACAAATCAAAACAAGCGAGAATTCTGCTGGACACAAACTAGGGCAAGAATTTAGCGAAAACTTCAAATTTGTGGATCCTTTTCTTTCACTAAGAATTATTCCTAAAATTAATTCAGTTGCTTTGTTAGTTTCCAGGTTTCGCAGTCGTACGTCATAAATGGTATTATGCATTGATCTTATATTTTAAGTTTTAAGTATATTGATAATTTGATTTCCAATAAATCTCTCTTTATACCAAGTCAATCGTTTTCAGTCAATTGTTATACGCCATCTTCTTATGGTATTATTCTGGACTTTGTCATTGAACATTCATAGACTTCAATAAGGCCCTCGACTCAATAGAAACTCCAAGATCAGTGATGCTATCACTTTACAAGGTGTAGACCCTGTATATGTCAGAGTATTGCAAAGTATATACCGTCATAAGTTCTTTTAATAGGGTACATAAAGATTCAAAGCCCTTAAAAGGGGTGTGACAAGGTGACACAAGCTCACCCAAACTCTTTATAGCCTGCCTCAGATGATTTTCAGATACCTTGACTGGGAAAACAAAGAAATCAGAATAGACGGCGAATTCCTAAGTAACCTCAGGTTTGCAGATGACATCTTTTTCGCAGAGAACCTCAAAGACCTCCAAATGCTAGATGAACTGAACGAAGAAAGCAAGAAGGTTAGGTATTAATAGACGCATATAGCAGAGCGTTGGTTTGCAAGATAGTTTCATAAACTATTACTATTGTAGTCAGTTTGAACCTCACAGATTGCCTCATCCGTTTGATTTTATGTCAAAAATGAGTTTAACTTATTGCTTAGTAGATTGCGTCAGTACAATTTTCTTTACAGGCACCAAATCTGGCATTCATATACTTATGACAACTAAAAGTCCTTTGCTGGGTGAAATCACATTAGTACTGCACCCTGATGGTGGGTGACGCCACCTACATATCCGACACTAGGTCGGAACAATAGGATTCATTACAATGATCATATCTCTTGTTCTAATTTATATATTTCCATTCTGTTCGGTGATACGGACTCCTGGGAACATTTCCATTTTCTGTGGGAACCTGTTCAGTTTCTTTGCAGCTCATAAAAATGCAAAATAATTCACGTTCATGTCTGTGTACAATCAAGGAATTATGATGAATTGAAGACACTCATTCTCTTACTCACCTTCTGTAACATTCAGATAAACATCTGTTGCTTTATAAAAGTTGCACACACACACACACACACACACGCACACACACACACACGCACACACACACACAATCGTAAGCAGATTTACATGGCATCTTAACTCTTGAACAACTGTGGTGTAACTGTTCTTCTTCTTATTCCCTTGTTGTCCTTCCTTGCATCAACTTCGTGAATGTTGATTTTTAAGTCAGATTCTTCTGTCTAGCAGGGAAATAGGTTTCCATATCTGCGCCTGTTGGGAGGCATAATAACGCTCTCCATCGGCGACATACAGCTCAATATCAGTATGAAAAGCTTGCACAACTACTTCACTAAGAAAAGCAAATGACTCTGTCATCTTGCTGGAACTGGACTAATTTTGTGGAACCTGATGTCTACCACCACATTTTCGCCTCTTGGATGTATATTAAACTATATGTAAGGTAGATATCCCGAACTAAACCAGCCCAAGGGACACACTGAAGCTGTTTTTTGATGTATGGGACAAACACATCTGTATCATAGATATTGAAGGTCTTGATGTCTTTAGGCAGTGAAAGGCGAACAACTGCAAGCTTTTCAGATATCACTAAGTCTGCCCGTGGCGAGTATGCAACGGGACAGGTGTGACTCTCCAGACATTTGAGTAGGCCAGGCTCATACCATGATTCGACAGAAATGGCGAGTATGAAAAATTTTCAGGGATGAAAAAAGTCACCAAGGTTAATGGATCTGGATTGACACTAGACATACAAAGTACTAATATATCATCTTGTAGTGTAACAGACTATAGTTGGTATTTTAATTTTTCTCTCTTGCGACTGAATAGTTCAATATTGTCCCGAGACATTACATATGTTATTACTTTTGATCTGCCAATGAAGCCATGTTGACAAAAATTCTTTCTGACCAAAATCTTCCACATTCAACACTTTGGAGACTATTCCACTATTTACAATATCTAAAAGAGTATAACACAACGAGATCATTGCTGCTCTTTGCAAATGGATTACTCATGTCTTTGATAGTTGTCACCAAAGATGAGATCTGTTCATGGAATGTCTCTTACCATGTTTTATTTTAACACATGCTTGATCATCCTCAAAACTATCTTCAATTTCTACAATTGTGCACCAGTTCTGGGGCATCAACATGATTGGTTCTCTGTTAGGCCTTTGACTCCATTATTTTCTTCCAGAAGTACAATATTCTTGGATATCCTTTGATTCACAGCAATTCCTGATGACACATGTTTTGACTTCACGAATAACAAAGATGCCATTCTGCAGTTCCATAGCTAGATTCTGGTGTTGTTAAGAAAGACCAGCTGAGTCACGATCATGAAAACTTAACCACATAACATAACTGAATAATGATATTGGTCCATTGAAAAAAAAACACATGGGATAAGTTTTCACAAGGACTCAAAATATTGGCCAAAAAGAAGGCCGGGTTGTGCTCTCACTCACATCAAGATGGTTAGTTGCAGTTACTGGGAGAGGTTCCAAAATTTGAACGTGGACATGTTTCCTCTTTTACCTTTCCTCATTCATTGAATGAAGATATTGACTCCTCTTCTCCCAGAGTTAATCTGAGATCATTGCAGACTTCCTTCTCCAGAAGAAATAGGATTGCAATGTGACCTGATGGGCATATCTGGCCTTGGTGAGATATTTCACCCCAGGGATGATTCTGCAGTCCCTACTTTTGTTATTTCAGCCTGAATAAAAGATTTGACCAATCCATTGCCTTTTGGTCATAAAACATGGCTTATAACTACGACGTAGGGGATATAATTACGCACGGATCCACCCCAATACAAAAGACTCAATCTTTGTCACATTTGCTACGCTTCCTCAAAATGTCAATAAAATTATTTGTAAATTTTAGGAGATATGATGTAGATAAGCATTTTGCCGATATTATGCGGTGTGGACGAATAACTATGTCGGAGGGAAGTAATCGTGCATGGATTTGCTCCAAAATCTAATAATTCCTTCTGTATACTAGTGACCAGAATTCAACAAAATTTCGTTGAAATTAATTGAGAACTTTTGGAGATAACGCGAGGGTAGACATTAATTTTTTGCGATCTTGTATGGTACGGGCACATAACTTAGATGTAATAGTGCATGGATCTGCCTCAAATTTTAATCACGTCTTTCGTAGCCTGTTGTCTATGCATCCACGAAATGTTACTGGAATTTATGGGAAAATCGTGAGGACAGTTATAAATGTTCGAGAAAAGTAAAAAAAAAAAACAACAAACAAACAAACCAAAAAAACTGGAAAAATATATGTCAATCGAAACAATATCTCTGGATCCGTCCCAAATTTAACCAATTCTTTCGTACTCAGTTGATGATCTTCTCACAAATATCATTGAAATTTATTAAGTACGTTCTGATATATTATATGAACAGACAATACAAAGAACAGAAAGACAGGAAGATACGACCTAATACATATACCTCTCCAATTTTATTGACACAGATAATAGATCATATCCAGATAATGTTCTCATGAGTTTTTGCGTGGAAACTGAATAGAAATATATAGATTAGAACCAGCTATATCACTATTTAAGTGAAGCCCATTGCACCACCCTAATAGATCACGTAGGTGGCGACATATACTACTTGAGGGTAGTATCAAAGTGCTTCTGTCTAATGAAAGACTTGCAATATACATATCTATATTCATTTTGGTGCTTTTAAAGAAAAGTGCATAAAAAGCTTTTTTGTCATCAATCCACTGGAGTATAAGAAATATCTATCCATCGCCAAAATGTTCAATCACTCTTTCAGTTTAAAAGAAACTACAGTAATCGGTAAAATCTACATTCGATAACAAAGAATGAGAGACTCATGAACCTGGGAGGGGGCTTAAACTCATATAGAAAAGAGTCCCGTTTCATATTTTGCATTCCGTGGGTATGAATTGCTTTTGTCCGATAGAATCTTAGAATCAAACCTCTTTAATCAGGATAAAAAGAGAAAAAAACTTGTAACGTAGATCACATTCCAAAGAGAGGATGGAGAAATTTATTGGTAACACACGTCTTAGAATGTCATAATGAATGCCGAAGAACACATCGCCTGAAAAGCTGGTGAAAACAAGGATGAAAATACGAATAAAAATAACTCGTAGAATAACGAAAATAAATAATCTCCAAAGTACATTTTACACCATTTCGCTTCTACGAAAGACCTTTACCAATAACGTTTTCCTCCGCTTACTGAAAGGGTATGAACCGAAGAAGTAATCACCATTTGATTATATAGGGCTTTTTTTTCTTAGATTTCTTAGACTCCAGAATTAAATTCTTTTATATCTGCCTGCCTCGATGTCGAAGGTCAAGCTTCGTCGTTTTCTGTGGCTGATCCCGAGGCGTAAAATACGACGGTATACTTGACTGCTAAGCCTCGCGCATCTTTCTTTAAAAAGAATTCCTTGCAAGCACTCAAAACATCCTGAAAACCTGCACAAAACCTACGCGTCCTTTCAAAATATAAGTCATACTTTTCTGAAATCATTGCAGCCCCGTTAATCGTAGCGACAACTCTTACAGAAGCTTGTTTTTTGGATCTGGTAACACTCAAAATATTTCCCCAAAAGATCAATACTGATATCCTCTACACTTTACACCATTTTAGCTCACAAAAGATATCATAGTAAGTCTTAGATCGCTTGGTAAACCTGTAAAATGACGCGATAACGTTATGATAAAAAAATGAACGATATTGCTTTGAACAATTTTTATATTTAAAGAGAGTCGCTCATTCCATCAAAGCAAGTTTCATTGTTTATGATGCAAGCTGATATTTCCTGCGAGTTGTTCATGCAATGTGGTCCCTTAGATATTTTTCGTTGTAAAAAAGGACAGATCCTGATAAAAAAAAGGTTTTGTTCTTGTTTATAAACCAGTCTTGAATCTAAGATGAAAAATACAACGTAGAACGAATTCTACAACACACACATACACGCACACGCACACACACACACACACACACACATAAGAACAATTTTTATATATCACACCAAAGTATCTACTGTCATCTGTTATTCAAATCATTTCTAATCCGATCAGTGTTATTCCAAGGTGTTATCTTTCTCTATTATCTAATTTCAAGATCTAGGTGCATGTAACTTGTTTCTATTTGCATCTGTATTTTTTGAAAATTCATTCTATGCTACTTAGTCTCTGTGAGAAAATTCACAGGTATACCTCAAATTCTATGAAATGACTTTTAGAAGGAGAGAAACTACTGAGATCATTTCAGTGGAAGAATCCATTATTTCAGCTGGTTAGTAGGAATTATTTCTATCAGGGAAATCGTTATCTTCAAGTTGAAGACAGAGAAACAATAAAAATGGTGGAAGTGGGTAAATTGATTTAAGTATACACAGTTTATTCTCGAAATAAAACTGAAAATGGTTACTGAAAAAAAAAAGGCTGAATTCTGATTTTCATCTGTTTGAATTTGCTTAAAAAATAACTATTGATGGACTGCTTGTTCATCATATATATTCCTGATTGCTTATAAGGATTCAATAAGATTCTGATTGGTTAGAGGGATTGATTTATTTTCTCATTGATTAGAGAAGATGACTGACGAAATACTTGTAACGTGTTATCCTAGTTTTCCACATGATTTATGCTCCAACTAAATATAGCGGAATGTTGTCCGTTAGAAAAGCTACTCTTCTGTCTTCCGAAGATTTATTAACCTCTGAACGCAGAGTTTTATAAGAACAGGATATTTTCATTACAAACCTTTGGAGAGAAAATCAGAGAGTTAAATGAGGAATATTCTGATGGAAATATGTACAATGAGGTCCAAAAATATACGAATTTATGTTCCTCCTAATAATAAATCCTATCATGGGAAAGAAGATGATAAACTTAAAATTCACAGCCTAATTCAAAAAGCCTATGCTCTTCACATACGTGATATATTTCGACTGGACAGAAATCTGTATCCCAGTTTACTTGAATAATGACCAACTCTTAAGTTTTTTTCATGAAGAATTTAGATGCCTCATACCTTTTATACTAATTATCAAAAAAGATTATGCACCACCAAGCATTGAGATCGAACCCACTGCTTTAAGGGCACAGTAATCAATCTCATCCACCAGGTGATTTTTCTATGAAACTCATTCATTGCCATACACACACTTTGAAGCCAAATATCAGCCATCAAATAAAATAAGTTTGAAGAAAAAAAGAAGATATTTTTTCAGTTATTGTAAATTTTGCGTTATGTCTGAATTAAAAAATAGAAGATAAAAAATCCGAGATTTTAAGACCGTACAATTTTCAGTAAATTCGGACAATGATAAATCCCTCTGACCCCTATGTTACGGACATAAATATACTTGATTCGCTAACAAGAGTTAAGAGATGATGATGATAATGATGATGATAATAATAATAATAATAATAATAATAATAATAATAATAATAATAATAATAATAATAATAATAATCAGTCAGTCAGTCAGTCAGTCAGTCTGTTTTCTTCATCCTAAATCTTTGTTTTGATATTCAAAACATTTTTATTGTCAATGCTAACCTGATATTTGTAATCTAACTTGGTAACATGAATAGTTATCAAGGCAAAACGTGTGAAAACAGATCTTAACGAACAAACTTTTTTCTGATAATTTCATTCTCTCTCAAGATAGCAATAGATGAAAAAATAAATAGTAAGTACGCATGGAAAATCTTCTTCTGCATTTAACGTTGCATACAACAAAAAGCCGGGGGAGGCAGCAATGCACACATATAAAAATGATGAAACATGATCAAAGAAAAAGTAACGCTTGCTCGATCGTAATTTCTTTTTTCTTGGGAGATGCATTCAGTAAATTAGTGAGCAACTCGTTTTTATGAATTATATCAGACGTCTACTTTTCTTCTGTGACTTTGCTTTCAATTATTTCATGTATGCCAACATAAGATGGTCGATTTTTTATATAACGTTATCGATAGTGACGATAAAAGCTACGAACAACCAGTGAATATTAATATCATATCAACAAGTCAGAGTCAGGCTTAGCTCCATTGGTTGATTGAAAGGGATTTCATATGGGTCACGCCATAAATTCAAATATATATATATATATATACAAGCAACATTATAGTTCAATTATGGACTGTTCCCAAAATATTTCGAATCGTCCAGTAAGTCCAAGACATTGGTAATCGTTTTTTTATCTGGTAATATATTTAAGCTAGTGAATATGTGCAGACACTCCTGTGCCAAGAGTTTGATTGCCATCGAAAAGTCAAACATAGCATGATGAAGAATAAGTCAACATAAAGATTGATCAACCTTGTGTCTGAAAAGTTTTGAAAAGCAAAGAGGATGAAAGAACATACTTAAAAATCACGCTGGGTATCCACGTCTGAGCACTCTTCAACAAGACTGAAACCTACTAAATACTCACAAAAAAGACGAAGACATCTTTTTTCCATTTTGAAAGAGAAATGGAATATACAATGCAGTAAGTCAACTACCAGACGAAGACTTGAAGAATATGGACTAGTAAGTGTTTGTAAGCTCAAAAATCCTCAACTCACTAAAAAACATCGACAAGTTAGATTAGACTTTTGTAAGACATACAAATTGTGGTCTGTAAAGATATGGAGGGAAGTAATTTCCTGGGATGAATGCAACATTCAATATACTCTCAGCGATGGAACCCATTATATTTGGAGGAAAAATAAAAATAGTAAATTTTCCAAGCATTAAAACACACTATAACATTTCCCCTGGTGATCATGGTATGGCATTGCATATCACCAGAAAGCAAGAGTGACTTTCATGTCATTAAAGATCAGATGAATTCAATAACTTGCTGGTTTTAGTGAGTTAACTATTCAAACACTCGCTACCAAACTGAAGAAATATTACAGCAAAATAATGACACATTTCGTTTCAAACTAGTTTTCCAACAAGCAAATACACATTGTAAAACGGCATGCAAACTCTCCCAATTCAAACATGAAAGAAAACATTAGGGGAAACTCAAAAATGCTTTAGGTGAGGAAGTGGAAAAAAAAATTGATAGCAACGATCCAGTCTACCAGGGAAAATACAATAACACCTGAATAAATACATTTCAAACATGAGTCGATGCCTGAAAGGATTGAATCAACATTATTCTCAAAAAAAGGGGAGGGTACAAAATATTGACTATATAAAATTTTATCATCAAAATATGTAAGTATAAGTATAAGCGTGTGAAATCCCAAAGGGAGTACTCTCTGAGAAGGAAAGGCACCATTGCCCTTGGTAGGTTATCTTATTAATATCAACTGGCTGGATATTTTCAAGACAGATATCATAGCAGGGAAAATATATGACCTAATGAACTCATTATCTAATAGATCGTCGGGTGACGTACTGGCTCTTTCATGACATTCTTGGGGCAAGCAGGGGTTACTTGACAGCGCCTATCTCCTGTCCAATATATTGGTCTCATGATCGAATAAACCATCAGGATGATATTGTATCTTTAAGACAAGGGGAGATAATTGTCTCTCCAGTCACACGAAACATGTATCACTGGGTAATTCAGTCAACGTAACAGTAACGAATCTCTCACTTCTCAGTAATGTCCTTATATAGAATGAAAAAAAGAAACAAATTAAATTCTTTTACAAACATTCAATGATATTAAGTATATCAATCAAATACAAATGCCACACGTATTTGATGAGTCAATATCATACATTTCACGCAGCTTATTTACCTAAACACTGCAATCTGGTTTTCCTCAACACTTACATGAATATAGATTTGTGTTCACGACGAACACTATTACCGACGCCTGAATTCTAGTGGCATTAACCGAGGTAAATATTAGAGTAGGAATATTGCAAGTCTATGAAACAGTATCAGCCACCGCGTTGTAAACAATTCCCAAATGGCTCCTCACACAAACGCCAATTGTGGCCATCCAGTGAACTAGAATTCCCAGTTCCACACATAATCTCGTCAGTGATCTATGTATAAGCATAGGTAAAAGCCAGGATTTTCTAATCAAGCAGGTTCTTTAAAATTGGATCATTGGCGCATCACAATCTTCCCATCTTCATTCTTCTCATTTGGCTCTGTAACAGACTATACAGGGAATAGTAAATGTTTATTATTGTCTAAAAACATGATCTAAAAGGTATTTAAGCGTCGAATACATATTTTGGACTCCATTTCCACAGTGACCAGTCTCGTCGAGTACTTCAAGAATTCGAACTACCAAAAAGTTTTGATGACCATAATAATACAAAGGACGACGGTAATAATAGATAGGAGGAGGAGGAGGAGGAGGATAAGGAAGGGAAAAAAAGTCAGCCAGGAATAGAAATGAAAATATCAAACAAGAATAAAAAGGAAAAAGATGAGGGAAAGCGAACAAAAGAGAGAGGAAATGCAAAGAAATGAAAATATTTGCTGCTGATGAGGCAAGTAGGTGAATACTGCTTTCAAAAAGAAGAGAAGTCAGTCTTTGGCTGCAACCCATTTGTTGAGCGGAACCAATTGTGAAAGATAGAATCGATGGCCGGAATCATCTACGAATAAAGTGTCTGTAGAGAAAATCGAACTGTGCTGCTTTCGGAGCGGAAGGAAATTGCAGGAATGCAAGGAATAGGACTTTTGGAATGGAAATGGGTTATGACAGGTCAGTGGAAAACAACCGTTCATAAATAATATCCAGCAAGAAACTGGGTTGCTTTTGGCGATCCTCAATAGCCACTGCTGGACATAGGTCTTTCTCATTTCCTTCCATGATGACCATCATTGTGCTAACCCCGGTCATGTCTTACTGGCAAACTTGTCTATCTCATCACTCCATCTTGTGTCTGGTCTTTTCCTACTGCGTTTACTGTCCGATGGGCACCAATCCTTTTGATCCATCTGCCGTCCTTTCTTCTTGCTTTTCTAAGTGTCCTGCAAATTTTCCATTTTCATTGCTTGATCTTTTTTAAAATGAAATTCTTCACCCTGGTCCTCTCCTTCATTCTATGTTGATCTTCTATCTATAACCCTACCATTGCTCTTTCCATGCCTCTCTACGTGATTCTGAGTTGGTTTTCCCTTCGTTCCGCCATTCAATGTTTCGCATCCGTAAGCCATAGATGGTATTATGCATTCATTGTATGTTTTACGTCTTAGACATATTGGCAAGGTGCTCTATCCATACCAAATGCTTCCCAGCCAATCTTCTTTCGTAGATTGATTTCGTTTTTCATGGTCTTTTTCAAGCTTTATCGGCTGACCTAGGTAAACGTATTCGTCGACCTCTTCTAAAGCCTCACCCACTATTCTTATGGTCATTCATGGAACATTACTCTGGCTTTGTTCTGTTCATCTTTGTCTCTTAATTTTGCCTATTTAAATGATACAAAATGTTTTGAAAGTCACGGGATACTTCTGGCGTCATTAGCGAAACTTGATTGGCTGCAATGATTTCCGTCTATGTTTCCTACCATTCTCCTCCAGCCAGTTATCCGGAAGGCACTTTCAAGGTTTGCTGCAGATGATTTAGGTGAAATTGTTTCCTCTTGTCTCACCCCTTTCCCGATCTTCATCTCTTTCAATCGTTATGTCGTTAAATAATCGAAGTGCTATCATTGTTTATTTTCTGAATGACTCATAATTCTCGCTGTCACCTTGTTCACTCATTGGGTTGAAGAATGTCTTGTATTTTACTGAATCAAATGTTTTTTCCATTATCTGCTAAAGTCGAACAAAGTGGCCCGTTGGATTCTAATGCTTTTTAACTTGGTTTATTGTGGATAGATGTTCTATGGCTGAATATTGTTGAATATTCCGGAAGCCCACCTGTTCACGGAAGTAGAATAGTTTGTGTAGGTGAGATAACATTGTAATAGGGTGTTAGTTGCATAGGTCACGATTATTTCCTTTCTCGCACTAATCTTTGTCCGACACATGGCTAATTCATTTGAGCACTAAATTGGGTTTCAAGTCTCCACACGAGCAATGGTTTTTAGGAAAGGCCAGGTAAAGATTACTGTATGGCATGTGCCCCCAAAGTATGTGCAGGAATGTATACGTATGCGTGTGTATATATATATATATATATATATATATATATATATATATATATATATATATATATATATATATATATATATATATAATTACGTGTGTTGAAGTTAGAGTAAACAAGTGAAATTGTGTTTGTATGTTCAAGTATTCATATATATATATATATATATATATATATATATATATATATATATATATATATATATATGAGTTTCAGAATTCAGATATTTCTGAAATGGGAAAATGTTTTTTGTTTATGCATACAATGAAATCTATCTATCTCTCAACCTATATATCTATATGTATGCATGTATCTATCGTGACTGAGTATGCTACACACACCATACACATACCAAGAAAGTCGTATTAAAGATAAAAAAGAGATAATCCTTCTGAGGATTATTTCTTGACTCACCTCAGAACTGTCAGCATTTGACCGATACTCAGCATAAAGCAACGATATTTGGTAAGGAAGCCAGCACATTGCAAATGCAGCCAGAATGACCAACAACATCACCACAATCTGAAAGAAAGTCAAATAAGAATAATAAGCAGAGAAATAATTGGCTAAGAAAACTAAATGATTATCGTGAGCCTTCGTAAAATCTATTCACAATTAAACTGTTCATTGTTATTAATATTTATAGTACATTTGTGCTCACACTAATAATAATGGTTTGGTTTCTATCCATCTATCTTGCCAATTTTGACCTCTCATACGGTGTAGAGGGGTACATCATCAAATATATATTATTATCAAATGTATTCACTAATATTTACACAACCGATTGTCAAAATCAGTTACACTCGATTTGTTCTTCCAGAATTTTAAATCTAAATATAGATGGAAAAAAAAAAAGAAAGATTCATACATCATATTTGATGGCATCTAAGTTCCCCTTATTTCAGTCGGGAGTATTAGGAGAAAAATGAATTATGATTCACAACGATGGTTGGGTTTACCTTTTGAGTAATTTTGGTCGAGAATATGGGGGTCTTATATGCTGCTAGGCACGAATTCTTCGAAAAAAAAGGGAGTTTGTTTCATATGCTGTCAGATACGTTTACGAATCTCAATAATATAGGTTAATACCATTTTAGAAACCTTATGCTTTAATATAGTGCTAGGTAAAATGTGTCATCGTTGATCTACTGTTATTTTATTGATGTGTAATGCAGTATATATTTACCCAAACCTCTTTGTTGGTTGAGATAGTTGTATGTTTCTTTTCAGCATCAGTCTTTGGTGGTTAAGCTGAGCCAAAAACCAAGTTTTCAAAAGTTGATTTTCAAGACTTTTCACTCATCGGAGATCGCAAAACAAAGTCCTACTCTTTCCGAACATTGCGTGTTTTCATGTACTAAATTCATCTATCTACCTACCCACCTATGTATCTATTCCTCCGCCTAAAGCAATCTTTCCAATTAGCAATGAATTCCAATTAACTGTTTGTAGATCTGCAGGTGGACAGTTATCAGGTGTTCTTGTTCAATTATTTCCGATACATTATTTGTCAAGTGTTAATCAATTGTTGGAAATTGATTTTAATACTTAGGGTGTTATTTACAGAAAGTTTCAACTGAAAGTTTAGCACCGAATCAAAAAGGATTACTTTAAGGAAAAATAATTATAGCGGCTGATTCCGTCAGGAAAACGAGAAATAATTACAATGAACAAACGACAAGGAAAACAAAGAAAGGAATAAGAAACAATGTGAAATACCAGAGCCTCGACTCACGTATAAGAAAAAAGAAAAGGTGTGAAGCATCAGTTGTTTAATGAAAAATGTTTCACCTTAATAAATCGAATAGATTGTTCGCACCCTGAACTTGCAAAATAAAGCATTGTCATTCAACAAATTATTAAGACTAGTATCTTCATCTTTGTTGTATTGGTCAATACATTTTGGTCAGTGTGCTTTTTGACATTTCTAGTAATATTTCTAATTCTAAGGTGAAGCATTATACTCATAAATTTGCTTATTATTCTAATCTTTGTAGATTTAATCTTGAATTATATTCTTTTTAGTCTCATCGGCTGGAACTCTTGAATAAAACTCAAAGATCAGGATACTAATGCAAGCAGAATGAAGCATAATTTATAGAATAAAGCTTACTTTTTTCTGACCATTCATGAAGCTCCAGAAAAAAAACACAAAATAATAAATGATATTGATACTTTAACCAAAGGCAATACAAACAAGCGTCTGCACCGGTACATTGTCGAAGAAATATGACTACTTCCCCAGATCATTCTAGGGCCCTGTTATGTGTGTCCACGGATGTAAGGGCTTCTCTGCTGTTACTACATTGACAGGTAAGGTAGTTAATATTTTTTCTCATTCATCAACACTTTTCATCCTTCAATCATTGTGACATGACTGTGATGAAATATTTTGTTTAAATATCAAAAGATCGTATAGAGGTCAGGAAAGACTTGATATGCATGTTTAATGAGGATCACTTGAAGCTGACATGCATCTCCAATGGGCATCAATCGAATTTGGTTCACCGATTCCATTTCCCGAGCTGATAACTGTGACTCACCTGAAATCCTCTGGTTTTGATCACTACTTGAACCCCGAAAGCTGATGTCAGTTATAAATGCACATGTCAGCCACCAAACAGTATTCATCTCTCTTATGTAAATAGCAGAAATAGTCTATGCTGCAGCCAATTCATACATACTAATACCTTCACTAGCTTCATTACCAAAACAGTTTATAATATCAGCCATATTTCTAACAGCAAAACGTAGCAATGATATTATCTCCTTGTATGTACAGAATGTAAAATACAATACATAGGCAAATCTGAATAGCCGTTTTGTATCAGCGTTATAAAAAACAGTGCAACACTTCCGCTTAACTGACTACAATTTTAGCACGGGTATAAAATTTACTATTATTGAAAAGCTTGGGAAGAATACATCTAAGGCTCCTAAAATTCTTGCATCTCATGAAGATCTGTCATGCCTCAAAACACTTTCACCAAGTTATCAACCCCAATAACACATAAATCTTACGCAGATATCGTAGAACACAACCCTAACAACAAGATTTTGATTTATATTAAAAGTTTTTTGGCAATTCATTGTTCAAATCTTCTTTGTAGCGTGATACTAGTCTGAGTAAGGTATGCAATCAGTGAATGATGCATCATGGAAGATATAAGAGAAACCTGACTGGATTGGTGATAGAATTACATTAACCTGACAATAATCATGTGAGTAAGTGCAAACCCAAGATTCTACAATAAGTTTTTGGGTGATTTTAACTTATCAGATTTGCTTACATCTAGTGGAGAATGTATGCCTCGTGAATTGAAACTGACCAGATAAGGAATGTGAGTTTATATATATATATATCAGTTCTGCCTCCCAGAACTGGATGGGATAATGAAAAGTCTATAGCCATACTGAAGAGATGTAATACATCGAACAACTGTCTGCGGATGACATAATATATATATATATATATATATATATATATATATATATATATATATATATATATATATATATATTATATGTGTGTGCGTAATTTGCAGAAAAAATCAAGTACAAAATAATTCCAGTAAATGTACTTGTTGTTCATCAATAAACAAGCAAGGGTTATTGGTCCTTAATATTTTGATGTTTAACACGTTACGTTGTAGCGAGTGTGGGTAGGAGGGATATGGGTAATAAGTAATTCGATCTCATCACTTAGGATAAGCTTTTCGGAGCATAGTGTTAGCCGAAGGAACTAAGTGTTGGTTATGATATAATGAATACATCGATATCTCATTTTAAGTTTCGTCTTAGAACGGAGCCTCGTTAAAACCTAGCTTAGAATATCAGCAGATAAATAGCCGAAAAGTTTTTGTTGCTTTTCTGTCCTCAGAATTCCACGTTTGAATGATTTGGAACTTCCTCATGAGGAACTACCTCGTGGCTCAATTAGTGTGCACAAAATGAAGCAGTCAGAGAGTTAAACTTTGGATTTAGGTTCAGGGATGTCCGTTTGGGCTACATTGTGACATTTTTATAGCATTTTAAAAAATGTGCATTATTTAAAAAAACGTAGTTTTTAATGCAGACAAGTTTTGGAAAGGTTTACCCTCTGAACTTGCTATTTCGAAGGAGGAGAAAAAAGCATTAGGGTATAAAGTAGCAAAAGATCGCCTCTCGTTGTTAGGAGCAAATTTTGAATTAAAACCAATGAATTGAATATAATTCCCTTTAAAGAATCTCTTCTATAAGTAGGGAGGTCAGGATAATCTTAGTTGTTCAAGTAGTGTTACTGAAAGTCATTGTAAAAGATGAAGGACATTTTGCTGAGCATAAGATACTTTATTTGACCGAATAGCTTTTTCCTCTTGGTCCAAAATAGATTGATGATGCAAAAAGAAAATCCTTTTACTGCAACATCTACCCATTTTCTGGAATGAAATTTGGAGGAAATAAGTGAATCACTAGGGGGAATTCATATTTATATTTTTTATATTTTTGTAAGACTAGTGTTTCTGAGACAATTGCTCCTATAGTTGATTTAGTTCAGCAGAAAATACGTTTCGAGTTGTGTTACCAATTCGGTTCGTTTGGAACTAGATTTAGCTTTTTTTGTTCAACTATACATTCCCAATCTTGATTCAAATCTTATATTCATTAGCATTCACATTATTTTACGATCAAAATATTGGCCCCGGTCAAGTGTAATAGTAGTAGTAATACAATTGCAGGTTAAGTTCTTGTTGATATTTACAGACGCTCAGGCCATCAAAACTAAAGGGGCTAAATTTGAACCCCAAACAGCTAAATTGGGATCATTTGATTAGAGCTGTAAGTTTCAAAGTCGGTGCACACAAAACTTTCTAAACTCGAATTCCTCAAATAAGTTTATGATGATGCTCAAAACACTAAATCCAATGCCATCGGTTACGCACTTCTGTGAGTTTAATTTATCATCGATTATTAATTCCGTTGTGCGGTACCCAGGGAGAGAAGCGTAAGGTAATCAAGAACAAAGCAGAGAGAATTCAAACCAAAAGATATTTTCATTATTCTAAGATGAAGGAGGGGCTGTACGAGAGCCGAACAGACCAAGGCGTCTTAGTGGACCATTTGCGTGCAGTGTAATGGGGCGATCTTGGCTCGCCATAACTTTCGTCAAAAGCCACACTATCTACCATACTTTGGAATAAAAAAATAACAACATATCAATCGACAGAAAATTAATCAAGTAACAAGTTACGATCATTTAATACTGAAAAAGTTCAACGAAAAGAAGATCTAGATTGATTTCAATGACATGATAGCGATCCCGTTATTTTTCGATCATATTTGTCTCGTGACTGACCTTCCTACTATAAGGCGTGCTGTATTTCAAATAAGTGCATATTTCTTCCAACAAAAGAACTTCCCTGCATAAACACAGTATTTTGCCCTCTGATAACGATTTCTGATTGTGGAATAAAATGTGGGAAATATCAATTTTGTTGATCGAGGTATTGATGCTGCCATTCGATAAGTCAACAGGAAGAGAGGAGTGAGGTTTACCTACGACATATGGTTCTTCCACACGAGATGATTCCGTAGTAGTCGACCAGAAAAGACCATTTCAGCACTTTTTCCGACTGTCTGCTTCGTTCCAATTCCTAATACTTATTCATAGCCTGAATCTTACGTAGAAATGAGGACGAGTTTGTATCCAATCACGATTTTGGTTCTTTTACTAATTGAATAGCTTTCTTTAAGCACTTCGTAATTATCATTCTGATAAAAATCCTTACAAGACTAATCAATTAAGGTATTCAATGTCTGAAATATTTTTTGTATTACCAAAAATGCGTTACTTTATATTTATAAACTGATGCGTAACCCTATTTATCGGAAAACACGTCAGTTATTATTTGTCAACTAACTGGACACTTCCATGGCCTTGGAAGGACTTTTATCATTATGATAATTACAAAAAACAATGAATACCAAATATAAAGAAGTAAAGAAGATCGCAGTTTACAAGTCAAAAAATCAATTTCCATTTCAGGAAGTTTTCATCTGAATCCTCTATTAGAACGGTGTAACTCTGACTATCGGAAACACGGAGATCACGACAATCCAACACCACACACTTTTTAAGAACATTCACCTGCCATCATAGAATCTACTAGAAAAGTTAAATGGCAATGGGCTAGTCATGTTGCAAGAATGGCAGGCAACTGATGAATATCGCGACTCACATCATGGATCCCCAGAGATCACATGCACAACCGAGGCCGGTAGAATACAAGATGGAGAGACGATCTAGACAAATTCAAAAAGTACTGGCTCCGCGACGCCCACGATGGAAGAATCTGACGAATCCTGGGGAAGGTGTATGTCCAACGAATGAAGATTAAATGCTGCTGCTATTGCTGATACAATTGGCGAAAAGGCGGTCAGTAATCGTAGGGAGGGGGCTTGTAGGTCTCCGAATGTGTTACCTGTGTCCGTATAAACTTTCAGGGAAGGGTTGAAAGGAAACGAAATGAAGTATAGCAAACGAGCTGGAGTATGTAGGAAATTCTTAACATACACAGAAGCAAATAACAGAAGAAGTAAAGTAAAAAAAAAAATTGGAACAATTTAGATTCGTTGTTATAATTTTTATATTCATTGTCATGTTCATAGATTCAGTGTTATAAACAACTTAACATTATGAAAACCAGCGTGAAACTTATTCTAAATGTTTAATCCATTTTAAACAAAGTGTTTGGAACCGATTGAATTTGGCAACAATTACCATTTGATATAATTACCCGTGACTATAATGAATGATTCCCTCTGTGACTTTGAGACTTGGGACGAAAGCCGTAGAAAAGTATCAGTAGAAGAAATAGAAGGAAACTGGAATGAAAGACAATGGTAAAAAAAGAGCAGGAAAACGAGAGCATTGAAAATGCGAAGGAGGAGGAGGAGGAGATGGATTAAAGTTAAAGAGGGAGTATGAAGATGAAGAAGAAAAGAAAGTGAAGAAAAATGAGGGGGAGAGAAGAAGGAGAACAGAAAGCGTAAAGAAGGGAGATGAAGGTGAAAAGGGAATGTGAGGAATTAGAAAGAGTTGGGAGAGGAAAAGAAAAAGGGAATGAGGGAAATAGAAGATAGGATGAAAAAGAAAATTGATAAGAAGCAGGGAGAAAAGCAGGCTGAAGAAATGGAAAGAAGAAGTAGAAGGTTATAAGGAGAATGAAAAAGTGAGGGGAAGAGAAGACGGATGAAAGAAGAGGATAAAAAGGAATGTATAAGAAAGAGAAGAAATATTGTGTAAAGAAGCGATGAAGAAAAAGAAGAAAGAAAAGGCGACGAAGGATGTGAATGGAGAAAGGGAAGCAAGTGAAGAATAGAAATCGTGGTAGTATGGGGAGAATAGAGAAAATTTGAAAAGGTTGCGGAAAAGCGAAGGAAGGGGAACGAAGATGAAGGAGAAAGAGAAGGAGACGAAGAAAGAGACAAAAATGAGGAAGAGAATAAGAGAAGGTGTTTTGCATATTCATGTAGACAAGTACATGTGTTGTCCACATGTAAAAATTGAAGAATTTAGAAGTTTCTTACTTAGTTGAAAATAGCAAATCCGAGTCTCGAGACCGAAACATTAAAACATCGTATGGTCAAAACGTCATAATAGTTCTAGAGAGAGGGACAAAGATAAGATGTCTGGCCATGTTGCAAGAATGGCTGACAATCGATGGACATCACGACTCACAACATGGATTCCCCGAGACCATATGCGCAACCGAGGCCGGCAAAATATTAGATGGAGAGATGAACTAGACAGATTCAGGAAGTACTGGCTCCGTGACGCCCATGATAGAGAAGTGTGGCAAATCTTGGGGAAGGTCTATGTCCAACGACGGACGCTAAAAGACTGATGATGATGATGATGACCAAATGACTTCCTTTAACACTCTTTTCGTCATGCTCAATTAACTAAGTTCACGTGTGCCATCGATGGTAAGGGTAGAGACGAAACTGTCTTCACCATCCTGTGCCCGTCTCTGACCCCCCCAAATACCCATTTTATGTTGGCTTTTTATACTTAATTATCCTTTCATTTTCTATTTCCCCTTTGCTTACATTGTAGTTCATGTTCATGTCACCCAAATTTACAAAGCTCTTAACCCGTTTTTTCTTTCTTTCTGCTTTTCTTTTGTCCCCCATGTCACGAAACATGATATCTGTTTCTCTTATTTCCGTTAAAAGTCTCATATTCCACTTAATTTTCTTTACTTCTGTCTTTCCCCTGTCAATAGAATACGCAATTATCTACGATCAGCGTTAATGGCTTTTCAGCGAGCAGTCGTTATTCAAGTAACGCGACAGGGTTTCTTCGACCACTAGTCTGACTTGGATGTTTATCTTTTTTTTGACTGATGCTTATCGCGGTAGACCCCCATATAATCGCACCCCGGATTCCACACTGAATTATATTACATACACGCGAACAATTTTCGTGAACGAAGGTATGTGCACACACATCCTTCCGTCCTCCTTGGTGTGGGTAAAAGACCTCACATGAGATCATCCATTCACAAGCCTTTTCCCCCTTTATGTGTTTATAACGCTTATTAAAAATCTCCGGGCGATTTCAATTTTTTAAAGGGAAACTAATTAAAAAATCTAATTTTGTGGCCTGCCCTTCCGTAATAGCATTAAACACGGTCGGGAAAAATTAAGAGAGAAGGCGGAGAGAGTGAAATGAAAAAGGGTGCAATTTATCATCAATTTGTACCACGTATTTGCTAACTTAATTATTACGCCTAGTAACATTATTTGAATTTTATTTTTCACGAAGCATTGTAAATCATTATCAAGTTTGACTTGTATTTTTCTCATTTCAATTTCAGCTGCTCAACATTTTACAACTTTACGCGGATACTCATACCGTCAGTCGACGACAAAGAGTAAAAAAAACAGATCATAAACAAAGAAAAGCTTCCAGTGAGTGATTTGGAGAATCCAGGTTCAAACCCTTAGATTCGATCTTCTGTCCACCGTAGAGCTCTTGTAGCTCTTGTAGCTCAAGCTGTAGAGCAGCTGATGCGGAAGACCAGGCTTTCAGGAAAGGAAAAGGGTTGTGAGTTCGAATCTCAGGGATCTTATTTCTCATTCCAATTAGTGCTGTTTACTCAAAGCCATAAACTGACTGTTTAGACATTTAAAATTAAGATGAAAGAAATACTATCATTGGTTAATTAACAGTCGATTTAAAACGAATGACAATTTTCATTCTCGTATCGTGTTGGTACTCTTTGATTCGTCTGTCTAGTTAAGTGGCTATTTTCCAGAAATTTCTATTCTGAAAATTGTTCCTACCAAAATTATTCATTATTGGTAGAGTTGCTTTTTTTCTTTAACTTCTTTGCAGAAGTCCTGCAAATGTTCTACTTCGAAAGAATCTCATGAATATTCGTTTTGTTACGAAAAGTCTACGAAATAATCAATAAAATAAGTTGGTATTTTTGCTCATTTTATGTCTTGCTGGTACCAGAAAATGTAAATGGCCTCAAAGTGATTGTTTTCAATTCACGCAAGACTGCACTAAAAGTTTTTGAAAAAGCGTTGTGAATTCAGTAAATCTCATTCACGTTGAGCGTTGGAAACGAAGCTGACCTAACAGGGTTTGTTGGTTTCATTTTTTTGTGGGAGGAGCGATGTTTTGACGAAGAAGGAAAATAGGAGTAGTAGTAAAAGAGATACAAAAAGAGGGTAAGATGAAGACAGGAAGAAAGGAGGGAAAGAAGAAGAAAAAGAAAAAGTGAAGAAGAATGGAGAGGAGAAGGGATCAAAGAAATGGTGGAAGAGGAAAAAGAACCAGGAAAATTAAATGAGAAGGAAGGAGAGAAAAAAGAATCAGAAGGAAGAGGGAAGAGGAAGAGGACGGGGATAAAAAATGAAGGATAATAATAAAAGGGAGGGGTTGAAAGAGAAAGAGAAGAGTGCGAGAATGTAGTCAAGAACAAGAAGGGTGGAAAAATGAAAAAGAAAAAGGGAAGAGAGTAAGAAAAAGGCGGATGAGAAAAAAAGAGACTGCACTCGGGGAGATAACGGAGCGAGAAAGAATTAAGTGACAAAAAATTTATGTCACATGAATGGTTTTAAAATGACAGAATAGAATTCATCCTGAATTCAGCCACTTTCAAATCAAATAAATTTAATCAAATTGAATCTTAAGAAAAAAGATAAATAAGAAATGAACTTTGTTGCTTGTTTTATAAAAATTAATTAAAAAAGCAACCTCCAAAATCCCAACAGATTAAAAAGATTCTCACTTCCTCTTCCTCAAGACGAAATCAGTCAAGTTTCATTTCCTTCTGAATATAATTTGGTATTGCATTTTGAAACTTTTTCGGATAAAACTCTTCTATTCCAACTCTGAAACAACAACCAACTTTTTTTGTCATTCTGAACAAATCGGATTATTGCACTGCAGGCAATTCTGGACGACTGCAACAAATTCAGAAAACTCAATAAAAACATTTCAGACCAATTGAAAAAAAGCTGATAAACTCATTAATACCAATAACGTAGGAGACGGTTCCATTAAAATTTAGGGAATTATTGGCGTCTACCAGTCAGGACATTTATATGTGAACTTGAAAATTCATGAACCTGGTCCTCCCTTACAACCCATCATATCACAGGTCACCACTCCCATATGTAGGAAAACAGGTGGGCGTACATCAAACAATGGAGGCCATTAGTTTCAGTGGGATTTTAGTTGTGGGATCGATCAGCCAATCGCAGCATTCTTTACTTTGACTCGCCTAGCCAACCACCGAACAGGTTAAAATAGTTCTCTCTTCAAACAAAGATACCCTGAGGAATCAGCATTAGTTTGGGGGAGATTGGAATTGTGGTGGTGAGTTGGTAGAAAAACACCAGAGGGGACAGACCTCTCTCTCTCTGGTGAAGCAGTGGAGTAATATTAAAGATTCAAATGTGAAGTTGGTGTCCATTTCGTTCAAAATTCCTACCCCAGAAGAAGTAGCTAGTAGGTTACATGTCCAACTATGTATATGGGGTTATTCTTTTGTGGGAATTGTTCTTTTGACGTCTCTTTCTAATTTGAAACCTTCATTTCTACCGTCAAATCTTTATCTGGCTTTTCTTTTTGCCTGTTGTTTTCATCTTTAGAGTTAGGTGACTGTTCTTGTGCCTTCACCAAATAGTTTCTTATCGGATCAATATGCCACGATGCAAATAGTCCTTCCTTGAATTTTTGTGCCACGCTGGAAACATTTTCTACGTGGTTATTCTACATATATACTATTTATCAAAAACTTCCAATCAATCAATCACGCCAGATTTAGTGAATTTAGTACGAACCCCACTAATAAATCGATATAAACATTGTATCCAAACAAATCAAATAACAAAATAAGAGATTCACAAGCCTATTCACCAGCCTCTCCGTAGTACAAACCATTAACATAATAATACAGAATATATACATAATCATTTCCCTCCACCCAACTAAAATTAAACCTAAGATACTTCGAAAAACTCCTGATCGCATGCTCTACACAAGTTGCCTTCAACGACCACAAAAGCCACATCTGCATTCAAATCGATGGCGTTGCTATGGGATCTCATCTTGGGCCCTTTTTTTCCAGTTGTTATATGGCTAAAATTGAATAAATAAAAATTATACTGTATGTGAAAAAATATAGTTGGGTACCACTTGAAAGGATTTAAGCCTAATTTTTACCCTCTTCACAAATGTTGTATATATATATATATATATATATATATATATATATATATATATGATTGATTTATACTTGTTTACTTGATAAAATAGAATTCATTTTATTCTAAAGGTTTGTTAGGAAACAAGGAAGAAAACCTGAATGAACAGAGTTCGTCAGGTATTTTTTAAAACGCATATTTGAATGAAAGATTGCTGCTTCGTTATACTCTTGAAACACACACACACACACACACACATATATATATATATGTGTGTGTGTGTGTGTATATATATATGTGTGTGTGTGTATGTGTGTGTGTGTGTATATATATATATGTGTGTGTATGTGTGTGTGTATATATGTTTGTGTGTGTGTGTGTGTGTGTATATATATATATGTGTGTGTGTGTGTGTGTGGGCGTGTGCATGTGTGGCTATGATGATTTCGGGCTACCACACCAGCAGCCTGGACAAGCGATGAGTGTAGAAAGTTTGTCACACCAAAGAGGCTTTTACTGTAATAGAACATATAATAAGACTTATGTCATTGGACTTGACAGGAATTTATTTCAAAATATATAAACTGAGCGATAAGAATGTGTGGACGATGTACTGAAGAAGAGGGAGGAAGGAAACTAACCATAATGGTCTTCTTTGAAGAAGAAATGGTTAATATGCATGTAAGTAAATATCTTAGAACAATTGAAGCCAAAATTTTGCTCACATGTTAGCCAGATACATTATAACTCAGTTTTTCAAAACTGCTGACATTTAATCCTTGTAAAGATTCCATTTTTTTAGGTCAGTTAAAATCGCCACTTCATTTTAAGAATGTGAAATGTCAGAATAATAGTACAGAGAATGATTTATTTGAGATTTTGTTTCTATCATCACATTCCCAGTGGGTTTACATACACTTTGTTGGCATTCGCTTGCTTTTCGAATTGTTCAACTTGGATCAAACGTTTCGGGTAGTCTTCCACAAGTTTTTCACAACTGATTGCTGGAAGTTTGGCCAATTCCTCATGACAGAACTGTCGTTACTAAGTCAGGTTTTCAGGCCTCTTTACTTTCACGCATTTTTCCAGTTCTTCTCAAATACATTCTATTAGATTGAGATCGGGGATTTGTGATGACCACTTAAATACCTTGATTTGGTTGTCCACGAGCCATTTGGCAAAACTTTGGAAGTAATATTTGGTTCATTGACCATTTGTGACCAAGCTTAAACTTTTGGGTTGATGTCGTTGAGATGTTGGTTCAATACATCCACAAAATGTTTCTTCCTCATTATGTTATATGTTTTGTGAAGTGGACCAGCAAGGTGCCCAACAACATGATGCAGCAACTTGCGTGCTTCGCGCTGGGAATGGATTTGCAAGCCTATCTTTTAGTCTTCCAAACATAACGATAGTTATTATGTTTATACCTACGCAGAACTGATGAATGTAGTGCATTTAGGCCTTTGGAAATTACTTCCAAGGATGAACCAGACTTGTGGAGATTCACATTTTTTTCCAGTGCTCTTGGCTGATTTCTTCTGATTTTGGCGTCAAAAGGCACCAAGTTTGAAGCGAGGCTTTAAAATACAACCACGGGCACAGCTTCAATTGACTAACAGGATGATGAAATCGCCCTCCAGAAGTTTAGACAGATATGACATTATTTTCCGGAATATTCCAAGCTGAATAAGGATAGTCAACTTGGTGTATGTAAACTGTGATGAAATAAATAAAGCTGAAATACTATCTCTATTATTCTGACATTATACATTTTTGAAATTAAGCAATCCTAACTGTTCCGAGACAGGGATTCTTTACTAGGATTACATGCCAGTTATTGTGAAAAACTATGTTTTAATCTATTTGGCTAAGATGAATGTAAACTTTTGATTTAAACTGTACGTCTCACTACAATTTGAGAAATCTCCATGTGTGTGTGTGTGTGTGTGTGTGTGTGTGTGTGTGTGTGTGAGTGTGTGTGTAACGAGATAACCCGACAACAGGCTACTGTGCTAAGTTGATGTTCATCTGATAAGTTGGTCTGTGATTCAGACATTGTACTGTCAAATTTGAAGTCGTTCGGATTTACGGTTCTCGATGTGAGGGGGCTGTTCGATTTACAATAAAAACTAATCTCGAGATGGATATAGGTTTTTGCTTGAATATAGTGGATCTGCAGACGTGGGTTCAAGATTTGGAATGTTTGGTCGATAGAGAGGAAAAGAGAGAATGAGAGAGATATAGAGTGGAAAAGAAGATGAAAGGGGGATGACAGAGAGAGAATCAAGTCTTTTTTTTTCTGTCAAAGCTTTCTGTAGAACGAAACTGAATTAAATTACACTAAGAATGACGTAACACTCTGTTGTTATTAACAACATCGTAAACAAAGAACAGTGGTAAAACCACACAATTCGTTTTTCTTCATTTGAAAAGGAGGTAAATTATTGCTTTAATAAATCATCCACGCACGAGAAATATTTTTTCTATTTATTCAAAATGAAATAGATGTGTGTGACTGTGCACGTGCACGGATACGTGTATGTGTATACACTGCAATTATTTGACAACTGACCATTTTACGTTGATAACATTCACCAGATATATTTGTCTGCATACAAGACAGCGCATTGTTGAGTTTGATGAGATTTTTTTTATCAGTGGTCCCCAAGAAATCTAATAAAAGTGAATGATAAATCACAGAATATAGATCCTTCATCTGAAATTATAGATCTAAATCGTTCGAAAAAAACTGAATTGGTGACGCTGAAATAACCGAAATAGTTTCGCACGAAAGATGGAAAATCATTTTACCTAACTATTATAATAAGCTGTTCCACACACCATAAAGTTTGATCCTTTCTAAGTTTGAACCTTTGGAACGGGCTCTGCCCTGGAATTGATTACACATTGACAACAATCTATTTGAACTAACACAATTTCATTGACATGTTGTTGAGTTACGAATGAACTCTTCTCAAATTACCCCGTATACAATATATTGCTTTAGCGATCTCCACTTCAAATTGCATATATTTTTTTGATATACACGATAACCGTCATCGAAGCAACGGTTCTAATATGAATAAAAAGCAAAAACAAAAAAAAAAACAAAACAAAAACACACACACGAAGAAACCGATACAACGAAGTAACCCACATGAAAATGTCCTTAATTAAAATCAACGAAGTAAAGCAAAGGGTTGTTTTCAACAAAAGTGCATCTACGAAACGATTACGTTCATTTCTAGAGAAAGAGTTAAAAGACACCAGGAGCAATATTATCTTGATTTTTTTCTTTTTTTAGACGGAGCATTGTCCACCATCTTTATTCATTTGATTTGTACTTCTTTCAACTTTCAAGTTTTTGTTGCTTTCCATCGTAACAATCAACAGTAAATTGAATAGTTGCGATGAAAAGCGATCGAAATTGAGATGAAAAAAATGCCAGTAAACACACGAATTATGGTTGACATAATTGACAGGGTATTTTTTTCAGAATTACAAATTACTTGAATAAATCTAATTGGATATTTATCCTCTTAAAATTTCCGAATAACTCTTGTTAGCTGAATATATTTATTTAGCAAGGAATAACTGAGACTACTTAAATCATAGAACTGAAAAGGTTGGCAAATGATACGAAGCGGAGTCTTAAAGAATTGAAACCATTCGCTACAGGATTGCTCTTGTACAAAACTACAACTGCACCCAGAAAATTATGATGCTGTCAGCAATGAAACCAATTGTCTAAGCTCAAACCAGAAGCTATTCGAAAAAAGAAGAAAAATACGATTCTTCATGAATTCAAACTTGGGTAGCAGGTAATGTGTTGCAGCTAGGAGGATGCGAAGGCAGCACTTCAACATAAAAGCGTAACGGTCGTATATACAAATAAGCGGAATAGGAATGTAGATAACATCAATTGTATTGGTATAACAAGGAAAATAACAACAAAAGAAGCAACAACCAAAACTGATCCGATAATGACAATGATTCCGGTTTTCGTGGCACCCGTTTGCTTCCACTTTAGTAGCTCTCCTCTATCGAAGGTAGAAAAGACCAAATGTTTTTGGTTTAATGAAGCCATTTTTGGATCCTCAGCGTCCTCAACTGACAAGCAGATTTGTTGACTGCTAAAAAGATTCCGACAACAGAAGTCCGACGCATTGGAAGGGAAGAGAAGAGAAAATGACTCATCTTTTAGAACAGAATTAATGATACTGGAAGAATCTTCAGAGAGTATTGGCTCCGGTTGGCGAATCCTGTTTGGGGTCTTTGTCCAACGATGGACATTAAAGAGAAGATGATGCTGATGATGTTGCAATGATTCCAAAGAGAAATCATCGAATAAATGAGACGTTTAGGATGACAGGGAAGCTGAACAGAACGAAAGAGGAAGGAAAGAAAAGAGAAACAAAGAAAGAAAGAGAGAGAGAAAAAGAATGAGAAAGGAAGAGGAAAAAAGAGAAAGAAAGGAAAAAAGAAGATAAGAGAGAGAACGGAAGAAAGAAAAAGACTTAGAGGGTGATAACAAAGAGAAAAATAGAAATAAAGGATAAAGATAAAGAATGGAGAAAGAAAAAAGACAAAGTGGACGAATGGAAGAAAGAAAAGATCCTGAAAGAATGAAAAAAAAAAAAGGGAAAATAGCGAAAAAAGAGAGAAAGGAAAAAGAAACATGTGATATGTGAATGAACAAAGTATTTGATATCTTAATTTTGAGGAAGAAGGGAAGACAGAAAAAAATGAAATTAATAGATAAAGAAGCCCTCAAACAAAGAAAAGAATCAAGAAAAGGAAGGCGGAAAAGAGTGAGAGTTTATAAGAACAACAGTAATATAAAGTGAAGATAGAAAGATAAATAAAGGAAAGAAAATAAAGGGAACTAAGAGGGAAAAAGTGGGAGGAGAGAAATGTTGGTGATGATGGTGGGGAGAGGTGAAGTTGATAGACAGATTGGTAAGAGAGAGTAGGATGAGAAGTACGCGTGCTTAGATCCATGGATGAATGCACAGGAGGATGGGGGTTCTGTAGGCGGAGAAAGAGACAAGGAGAGAGAGAGAGAGAGAGAGAGAGAGAGAGAGAGAGAGAGAGAGAGAGAGAGAGAGATGCTATAGTGTGTGATGGAATTATATATAGAGATATTCCACTACATTTCGAAAGTTCGCTTAACGACGCATTTTTACTTTTACAAGAAAAAAAAAACCAAAAAAAAATGAAAATAGCGTTCCCAGTTTGTTTTGCAGCAATCTGTTATAGAGGCACCATGCACCTTTCTCCTATCCCACACCCAGTCTTCACCACAATATCCAACAACTCAGTTCACCATACTATCATCAACAGACTGTGAGTATGAGAATGCCGAGAAAAATTCCCATATAATTGATAGTTCTTCGCCTCACACCATTTCAGTTTAAAGAAGGTTTTATAGGAATGCTCTATCAAAACTATATATATATATATATATATATATATATATATATATATATATATATATATATACATATATATATATATGTATATGTATATATAAGGAAACATCTTAGACTTAGTGCATCTTAGATTCTTTATTAAAATGTAATTTACTTACATTTCGCCCGCAGTAATAGCTGGCTTCTTTAAGAGCAACAGAGCGAAAAGTGTTCGAGAATACGATGAAAATATATAAAAGTACCCGGATGACAGTAGGGTGGAAAAATATTTTGTTGCAGTATGGCTGGAAGAAATGTATCAGGAAAATGGTCCGGTGGATGTGGGGTTCTGTGAGAAAGTAATACTTATTTAGTTTACGAAGCTGTCTGTGAAGATATATATATATATATATATATATAGAGAGAGAGATGGTGAGTCGGTGGGTGTGGGAAGAAGGGATAAAAAAGTTTATCAAAATGTGTGCATGTTTAACAAGCAACAAATGGTAGCGTCGTCATTTGTCATGTGACTTGTTATTCTGTGTTGATTAACGACTAATTTTGCTAATGGTTGATCTAATTGTAAACTACCCGGCTGCTGTATGATCGTATTGCAGATTGAGATGAGGACAGATTCAATGAATTGTTTTTCAGGTTGGTCAAATTAGTAAACAAATTCAGTGCCAAATACACTCTAATTTAATAAAACTTTCGGTATTTATTTACTGATCAAAGAATTGTATCCTGAAAATATTAACCTGAGAAAAAAAATAAGTGGATATATATATATATATATATATATGAATGAATGATTACTGCCACTTGATACGAGCACGGTGGTTCCGAGGAGAACACACTGTCATGTGTCCTCCATGGAGCTGTGTTTGCGTGAAGAAATGATCGGATGCACAGTCCGCTTCTAGCTTAAGAAGATGTTTTGTCAATTGACGACAGAGCATAAGCTAAGATGTCCACATTACGATCTCGTCGCTATATACATCGCTATATACATCACCTGGTTTTCTCAGCGGGTCCCCCATCCGGGTAATGACCAGGCTTGATGTCGTTTAACTAGGGAGATCTTCCGAGAACCGGGGAATCCAACGTGATTTGGTCATATCTTCAACAGAAAGCTATAGTGTTGTGTCCTAAAGAACACACCAAGTTAACGCATGATCGAATAAAAGGTAACTAAGTAATATGGACATGCGATATAAGTATACAAAGGGATTACGTGGTTTTGACCATAAGGAAGTACACAAAGCATCCAGCTAGTCTAAGCGGCAGAGGCGTGAGGTAAGCGGGGATTTCGCTTGTATCCTGCTGGCCTGCTGCATCGTCGGAAGTGGACGGACGATTTGGAATAAGGACTCACCATCCCTAGTTCGACCTGTCATTCTCTCTCAAAGGAAAGTTTTAGATAGAGCGGGAGCTCGCAATCATTGCGAGTTGAATGCAAAGAAGATCAGTAGCCCATCCGTCAAACGTCAAGATAGATAGATAGATAGATAGATAGATAGATAGAGGGGGTGAGAGGGGTGAGAGAGTGGGGGGGTAAGAGAAGTAACTTTGAAGAAAGACAGGAAAGAAGAAAGAGGAGGAGTAGACAAGTAAACGAAAGAAGAGAAAAAGAAGATAAAAGAGATGAAAGAAAATTATACTACAAAAGGAAAGAAAGCAAGGAGTAAACCAGCTAGGAAGAATGAATGAAAGAAAAGAAGGAAAATGTACCGAAAAGAAAGGAAGAAAGAAAAAGAAAGCAAGAAAAAAAGAAGCCACGAAGAATGAATGAAATATAGAAAAAACAAAAACAAATAAAAAATAAGGAAAGACAATAAATGAAGAAAGAATTATGTAATACTGATCTGAAGGAAGAAAAGGGGAGAAGAGTAGAACGAGAGTGGGGACAAGGAATAAAGAGGTCAGAAAGAATGAGAAAAAGAAAAAAGAAAAGGAAACATGAAATGAGTGAAAGGAAGAAAGTAAAGTCGATAATTATAAGAGAATATTATTATACTAATTCGATGAAAGAGCGAAGAAGAAAGGAAGAAAAACGAAGAAACGGAGAAAGAGATTGAAAGCCAGGAATGAAAAGGTCACAAAGAATGAAGAAGAAAAGAAATAACAAAAAGCAAGCAAAAATGAAAGAGACGATGGGACTGGTTCGTCGTCCATTAGAAATCATCATGACACTAATGTTTATAGGCAGCAAACTAGGTTTGGGGTGATCAATTGAAAAATTTAGAAAGGGGGCAATGAATAAACAAATGACTTCTTTTCGCCCTGAGGCAGAGATCACTAAAAAGTTTGAATTTTGAAAAAAAAAAAAAAAAAGAAAGGAAAACAAGCATGTTGCCAGATACAAACTAAGGATCATTTTAGCATACATTTAGATTGCAAATTGAACTCCTCTGCTAAAAACCTATTTAGGGAGGGAGATTCAGAAAACGATATAATAAGGGGTGAATTATGAATTTTTAGCCCTTTAGCTCTATTGATGCGGTCTGCACACATAATGCATACAAAGCTAGCTAGCCAACCAGACAAACTTAAAAACTGAATAAAACCATTTAGACAGTTTTGGCAACAGTTTCAGTAGACGTTTTCTAAAAGAGACGCTAGGTATAAAAGAATCATACTATACTCATTACACTTGCACGAATCATACAAGAAGTCTTTTCCTTTCATCTTTTTTTAGAGTAAGTTTTTATTATTCATTTTTGCCACTTACAATAATCTCGTCTCTTTTTGTTGCTCATTACTCATCGGGTCAAGTCTCTTTTTTTCTTTAGTTTCCTCGTCTTTGTATTTTTATTATTCTTTCGAAAAAAAAAACACATGTTTTTTAATTTCCTCCGAGGAATATTCAGGTTCAAGCTAACTTTTTTGCCTCTCGTTTATGCTTTCAGATGTCATTTCGAACTTTGTTTCTCTCAGGTGACAACTTGAATTATTCGATTTGTATCCGTTTTAAGAAGATTAGATCGTTAGGAATGTATCTGAGTGAATACTAGACAAGCTCTTCAGTGGGACAAATAACAGCTCCTGCTCCAGATAATTCAAGAAAGGTTAATGGAATATTTTGGTTCTGAATGATCATTAATAAGGACGTTCTGAAACCCACAAAGTCTCTTAACGTCTGAGAGAGCATATTCTGAAGAAACGTTTGTATTGACTTGATCTGTGAGTCACCCAGAGGTATAACTGCGCCGAAATAAACGTGTAGAACTGGTAATTGTTTGATACCATGAACTATGTTTTATAAAGTTTCTGCTTGATAGAAATTGGACCAAAAAAACACATAGAAAAATATTGAAAACGTCTTTATTTATCTAAATTGTTGGATCTCCTGCGATTCAGAATAATTAAGTGATCAATTATTCGTAGTGAAAACGTAGTTGAGGGCTTTCTCGTTAAATCTCACCAAAAGCTAATGTATGGAAGCCTAAATAATAAAAAAATTAAACAAAATGAGTTGCATTCTCTTTATCTCACCGACATATATACCTAACATATTATGTATTAGGTGTATGAATCTTCCCTGCAAAAAACAAAACAAAACAAAAACTGTATTCAGTAGTTTTCAAAAGGAACCTTCGCACATTCCAAATATATGGAAAGAGCTACCTGGCTAGAAGTATAAAGAGGGCTGGCAGATTTGTTACCTTTAATCATGTTGAGATAGAGTTGCATCTTTTTGGAAAATGATTACGAATGGTCGTACTATGGACTGAAAGTAAGAGTCTAGTCAGGCAGTCGGTGAGTAAATTTGATTAAAGGAAGGGATGAAAGGCCAAATACGCCTTCGGCAGTTGCTTTAAAATAGTCTAGGGAAGTTGCTCATAAGATTTGACCTAGGCTATTTGTACCACCACTACTTTACACTTGAAAATTTACCTTGAATATGAAGAAATAAAAAGGCAGACATTGTAAAAATTAATTTCATTATAAGGAATGTTTTTGTCATTCATGGGATGGATGATAATAATGTATGAAATTTATTTTTTCGATGTATAGAAATGAAAATTGGCTGAAGAATAATCCCTGATAATAGACCTCGAAGGATAGCCTATATGGTAAGTTCATTTTTATCTATTCTCCATGTAGAATACCGTGTCATTTAGAAAAAACCATAAACCATAAATAAACAAACTAAAAGCTTATATATATATATATATATATATATATATATATATATATATATATATATATATATGGTAAACAACTGATGATTCCGACAGAATGGATTTTAGAAATAGTACCATAATATCAAAGTATGTGTGTGAAAAAAAACAACATTTGAAGAAAATTAGAAAAACAGATATTCGGAAAATAGTGACTGAAGTGTCATGTAGAAAATTTCAATAAAAGTTTAGAAAAAAAAATTATTTTATGTTCAGAGCTGTAAATCTTTCTAGTCTATATACATATATATTAAATACTAAACACTGAAAAAAATTTTTCAAATTATTTTGTGTTTCTATTTCAGTCACCTATTTCCTAATATCTGTCAATTCAATTTATTTGATTTTTCTTCAGTATCACATATACTTTCTTATTGTGGTACAATGTATAAATTGTCACTTGCTGGGATCAGTTGTTTACGATTCAACCGTTTCGGAAATTTTAAAAACAAAACAGTTATATTAACAAGGCACCCCAGCAGTGTTGATCAAACACCATCTGCCTTTCCTACTATGTCATACATGTAGTTTGTCATTTCATACAAAGTTTATGTGTATTGCATATTGTTATTATTTTATACTAAATATCATTCATTTTTCAAAACAGGGTTTACTTATGTAGGTTATCCCAAAACGTATTTGACAATGAAGGATCGGTAAGTATAGCAAAAGACGTGACTTGCTGTTCGTGTAATTTTTATTGAATGTTCACCCAAGTGAATAATAATCCAATGTATCGTTTATAATCTCTGATGTTTTTTTAAACACTTTGAACTATCAAACAAGGTATCCTCATATACTAGTTGAAACGAAACCATAACACTTTCTAGTAGTTACACTTCAATAGGCGAATTATTTTACTTAGACAATTAGTTACATGGCATTCTATGTTCGATCCCCCACCCTGCCCAACTATTTATCAGTCAGACTAATGGATGAGGGCCAAATGTTTTCCCCTTTCCCTGACTCCAGTCAAAACAATGGTCTTTCCCACTGACAAAGATTATATCCATTAGTTTTGGTTACTTAATTCCCGTAACATCAATGCGAATTGATTTATTTTGATATGCACAATTCATTTATTCTATTTTTTTTACTCTTGTTAACATATTCTTTGATTTTCGTTATTATTTCGCAAGGATCAAGCAGATAAGTATCAAGGGGATGAAGATATCTAATCATGGCTTTATCAAACTGTCAAAAAATCCTACTAATTTCGCCACCTTGATTGATCATTCTTACAACTGAACAATTAATTTTCGATATGAAATCAATGATTTGTTTCTGTAGCGATTCTCAAATATTTCGATAATATTGTTCTGTAAAATCCATAAACTTGTATATTACTTTTCTGAAAGGCATTTTCACTTGGAAGAGGAAACTATTTCGTTTATCAAACAATTCGTAATTAAACATTTCATCCTCGATTTTAATATTCAAATCTGGGAACGTTGCTTGCTTTCTTTCATGTTCACATTTTGATTCAAGGTCCTGAGAGTACGTATTACTATACGATTTTCCGAATTCTCCTACATCATTTAGAGAACATAAATCATCAATAAAATGGGTACAACCTAAAAATGAGTTTTATATTAGTTTTAATTAAAGATGACGTATATATATTCGTGTCTATGTGGATACAAAATGGCCCTGGAAGGGGCAGGATCTATTCCAATAGGGACACGTATGATCTGATGAAATATTTTATTTCTTATTTTAAAGTATCATTCCCCAATAAAATGACTAAAAACCACTTTAAGGGTAGAGCACGTAAAGTAAGTCTTGCCTTTTTTGTTTTACATCAGAAAACTTAAGAATTTTTAAACCCTGTATATTTGCTATTTCCACTTGTAAATGCCAAGTCTATTATTTCATTCAATTCTCTGATAAGATGTTTGTGAGGAGTTTCTGTGTAAATAGTACTAAAACCATAGGTTGAGATAGATCTAGCCCCTCTACGGATATTTATAATATCCAGTTTTTCTCTTCTCGGGCATAGAATTATTTACTACCAAAAAGAGATTTAAATTATTATAGCATTTACTTTTATTACCATAAAATTTCTGTATTCGATTGTATATTAGAACTTCAGAAACAGTTTTGCTAAAAGGTTTAGTATGACACACTCTAGAGGCTACAATAAAGCGAGTGCTTATTGGATTTTTAAGCATTTTAGTTATCCAATACATAATTGATAAATTTTTTATTTTTTCATCTATTTTATGTCCTAGCTTTTCTCATAAAACTATGTATATTATATATTGAATTGTCTGGTTCATACATACATACTTTATACATGGGTGATGGAGTTCCTATTAAACCTACTTCAGACAGTATCCTTTGAATATAATATTTTCTTTTATAAATGAATGCTGTATTATTTGTCCATTTGTCAGTCAGGACTATAAAAACTTTCATTTTGAAGTTCCTAGAGATCTGCTAATATTTGATATTTTTTTTAGCACTGGACTCGTTTTTTGGGGGTGTTTAAAGCATTTCACCAGTTAGGTTTCTTTTTATTTACAAATCCGAGTACTCTTCCAATCCAACTGTCAAAAGCTGATCTTCATTATTTCGATATTTATTTGACATGGATAAAATAAAAAATCTCTAATGCTTTTTAAATCTCATTTAAGCGTTCACTTTAATCTAAACTTTTTGGTTCTCTATAATTTGGACCTTTTGTGAAGAGTTTTCCTCACTTTGAGTTTTTTTCTGTTTACCTGTCAATATGCAGCCAAGATTTCTCACATAACTGCAAAGCCTGGTTCTCACATTTTGGAATTTTTATTTCACCATCCTTATCTATAGTAAGAGTTTCTACTACCCGTTTTTAATTGAAAATTTCACTTTTTAGTATTGTTGGTCCTAATTTATGTTACCAATGTTTTATTCTCTTCTTTTTATGATTCACTAGGTAGAGTTTTTCAGATATCTTCGAGGTTAAAGATTTTAGGAAAATTTATATCATCAAGTCCTTTATTTTCATAAAGAAACGACACAAACATTACGAGGAATACGGTTTCCCTTTCTCTATCGGTGGTTTATATAGTTCTGTGTCAATTATATCTAATATATATTCATACCATTGATGTAATATTGGCATCTTATAATATATCTTTCAGTATCTTCTTTTCGTTTGATTCAGAAATTTTCTAATGTAATCCAAATATCCAAGAAGGTCATATGTATACAATTTTGGACTTTATTTAAAAAAAATCTTCACACAAAATAGCCGATTCTCTATAATTCTTATTTCTATGAGAACGAACAGGGCGATCTCCAGATCGGGATAGGAGAGGGAAAAGTGCTCCTACCCATTCTCTCTCCCCATAACAGCCTTTTTTTACTTTGATATTTAGTCCATAAGGATATATAACGCGCAATTGGCTTCAATAATATCATCGTCCTTCTTTTGCCTTACTTTTAGCATTACTTTAATCTCTCAATAATCTGATTGAAAATGGTGAATTGGTATATACTTCTTTAAAATGACCAAAACTTTTAGTACTAGTCCTACGTCAATGTATTTGTCCATTTGAGGGAAGCCCAATTTTACCGACGAATCGTAAAGTACAATTTTTACACGATAACAGATGAATAAGATTTTGTGATTTACATGATAAATTGTCACCAGAATGGTTTACAACTGGATATTTTTGTTGCTGTGGCCAGTGGATGGGTACTCACGTTGTCTATGCATAAAAACCCATATAATCCCATGTAATCATTAATTAAACTTAAATACAAAAAATGTTATTTCGTTTTTCATCTGATATTTGTAAGATTTATTATTCATTGGTTCATTGGTAAATTTCTTGACATTGTTTTATTCATTCTTTCACTTATAGGTGCTAAAAAGCTCCGACTGAAATGCAAGTAAAAACCGCCGGACCAAATGTTAATTCCTTGATTTTGAAGTTTTAAATTCATTTCCCTCTTTCAGCGAATAAGATCATTTTTCATTAGCCCTTATATCTTCTGATGAATATTGGTGCTCAATCTTTTCTTTTCGGACACCCTGCTCAAACTCCTAGATCCATCTCTGTATGTGTGTGAGTTTCCAGATTATCCTATTTAGAGGAAGTAAATGAGAGTAATGCTGGGTAAGGCCCTTGATATCATAGCCTTATTCTACAGCCGATTTGCAAACCCTGAAATATATTGAAGTCGTATTCATCTTTATCTACATACCTTTCGTTTGACACGTATCTGGTTCCTATTCTCGTTTTCCAACCGTTCTCCTGGGATCTGTGCCGACCACAATTTCCAAATGATCATGATATAAGCCAGGGACATGACCACAATAGGAATGAAAAAAAGAACCACTGATACAAACGTGTAGTAGATGCGCCGAGCCTTCATAGCGTTTTGCGGTAGCGTCAATAAGACCCAGTCGTCGACACAATACCGTTCTGTGTGATTGGCCCATTTGGTGATAAAAAGACGCCGGACATAGAGCAAAGGAGCAGCCACAATGATGGCAACAATCCAGAGGAGCATAATGGCGTACCAAGCCCGCCTTTCAGTGATGTGGGCCTTCAGGGCGAAGACGATGCCAAAAAAACGGTCGCACGCAATGACTGTTAGGGTCAAGATGCTGGACACTGTTGAAGTGACTGGAAAAGAGAAAAAATATGTATACATGTATCAGTATGTATATCTATAAAAGGCAATATATCTTTGGAGAGGTTGTTCTCTAATACCTGGGACGAATTTAATATGATGCCTTTGAATATATTGCTAGATCTAACTTAATGCATTGAAAAATACTTATGTTCGGTAAAATTCGGTTAGTCTATCAAAGTTCTGAAATGAAGTCTTCATTATTTCACATATTATTCAGGTGATTGTCTCCATCTTTGTTTGTTAATGTTCCCTGACACACACACACACACGTACATAGCTTGTTGGAGATATGATAAATAAATGCATTATATATAAACGCAATCACACACATATGCATGTGTAAATATCATAATTTTTTGCCTGTTTTTCGTTTGTCTTTGTACACAGTCCCCAATGGTGTATAAAGTCAATAAGAGGATAGAGAAAAGAAACAGTTGTCCGTTGATCGCAATGACTGCGTAAAACAGGTAGGTTACCACAAAATTATAAATCCCCATCTATACATTTACGCACTTACATCATAGACAAAGCAACACCGACAACAGTATGTAATAATAATAATAATAATAATAATAATAATAATAATAATAATAATAATAGAGGAACAATTCGGAAAGTTGATGTTACAAATGAGATTTCTTTTTCAGTTCAATGCGTTTCGTTAATCCGAGGTGACACCCTTATAAAATGCGTGAGTAAACATATATATATATATATATATATATATATATATATATATATATATATATAGAGCGAGAGAGAGAGAGAGAGACAGAGGGACAGAGAGAGACAGAGAGGGAGAGAGAGTGAGAGAGACAGTTTGTTATTTCATATATGGTATTATAATAATGTATTATACGTGGATGTTATTTTATATTATACTTAATTTAATTTTTTTGAAATTGGGCTTACTTACGTCAGTTACCCCCAAAATGTATTTAACGATAGTAATCATAACAACAGATGTGACTCATGCATATGTATATATGTATATATAATTATAAATATGCAATTTTTTTTTATATACGTGCTCATTTTTTCACACGATAAATATACCGATTGGCCTGAACAGCGTAAATAAATCAACAATTTAAGAAATGGGACTTATAAAAAAAGTGGCATCGGTTCGAAAAGAGTTCTTAATAGAAATAACGTATTTATAATTATTCTTCCAGATTAAATATCCATTTCTTTATCGCACACACACACACACACACACACACATATATATAAACACATATACATATATACACACACACACACACATATATATATATATATATATATATATATATATATATATATATATATATATATATATATATATATCTTATCAAGTCCCAACATGATTCATTCATTTGTCCATCCTCGTGAATGCACAGAGCTTAACTTTGTAAACGATTTATTGCTCTACAGAGACTTGTGGATTGATTGACGAGGAATTCGTGATTTTCTTTTTGAGTTTCCCACAATTAATTTCCTTTCAATGCATCCACGTTATCTTGATTCCTGTCCTGCACGTGTGGCTGATGTAATCCTCCGTGAAAACCCAGATTTTTATCTGTCAAATTAATTTGCCTCACAATCTTGAAGCAAGCCGCCTGACAGCCGCCAAAGAGAAGAGGCTATTAGCGTGGAATGATCAAAATCTTGTAACTTTAATTTCAAAGCGAAAGATAAGCATGACTTTTGAAGTATAGTTGGAGTAACTTTCTACGTAGTCTCATGCACCCCCCCACAGAGAGCACTAATTAATCCCTCTGAAAAATTCATGGATATATCTGAATTCGTTGGAGTTGATTTTTTATGAAAAGAAACTTCTGAATTAGTTTGAGTAGAAAAATGAAATGTTTCAAATGGTGGATTAGAGATATCTTTATCAGCAGAATTGCAACTTGAAAGTGGATGAGTCCATCGTTGAAGATAGGACTGGAAAAAATCCAATCCTATTTATGACTTTTACACTCACACACACACACAAATATATGCGAATATATATATATATGTATATTCTGAAAGGAAAAGTTCATAAACACACATAATTTTCACATGAAGTCCCATATCTATATATATATGAAGGTAAATCAATAAGTCTGCAATGAATGATGATACGTATACGAAATGTTTACTTTTGAACATAATCTCCGTCCCAGATGTACTGAATTCAGTGACGAATAATAATAATATAGATCTAACATAATACAGTCATAATATACTCGTACTAGGACACAGGTTCAGTGATCTACCTTTACAATCAATCTGACCGGACGTAGTTTTGTAATTTTGTACATTTTCCGAACGTGAACCTTTATCTTTTGTTTGATTTTAACGCGTTTTATCCCTTCTTTGGATACCAAAGTAGCTAACAGGAATTCGAGAGAAAGATTCAGCTCCAGATTAGACTTGAACTCAATCTGTATTTATGATAAGGAGTAACAACTTTGAGATACTAATAAAAACGTATGGAAAAATGAAAATGCTTCATTTCAGAACTGTAGACAACAATTAATAATAATGACAACGACTTCATAATTGCAAAGAAAAGCAATAGAAATACGATGAAAGAAGGACGAGTAAAAATTTGACAATAATGATAACATCATGAGAGTTGTGAAAAAAGACCATTAGAATTAGATAAACAAAAGACTGATTAAAAACCGTGTCCGTGGAAAACATTTAATTAGTTTATATATGGCCCATTTTCGTTGCTACACATTTTGGGTCAATGAAATGGGCCTTCTCTGGATAGGTGACAACGTTACGTTGGTATGCTTTCAGGGAG
>OY735201.1:75852843-75897843 GCA_963457665.1 Thysanoteuthis rhombus | reverse complement strand
TTTTGAAATTGTTTTTATTTCTCCAATCCTAAACAGCCATTTCATTCAGGACAATCTAATATTTTCTTTCATCTTTATCTTTAGAGTTGGTTTTTATCACAACTTTGCTTAGGCCGTCGACCAACGGCAATGAATAAACATCAGTGGCAAAAGAGAGGTGAGTTAAAATCTAACCATGAATTATTCTTAATTTCCGATCCAAACTGTTTACTCAGCGCCGCTAGTCGGCGACGAGAATCAAGTTATGATAAAAAGCAACTGAAAATTACGACGAAGGAAAATAATAATCAAAATAAGCAATGATAGAAAACATAGTATCTGGTTTATGATTTTTTAATTTTTTAAAAATTGATTTTCTGGAAAAGGTGTCAAGACAAAAAGGCACAGTTTACATAATTCTTCGATCATTTGATGTTTTCGATCCTCTAATCTCACACGCTCTATTTTTTAACCAAAACAATATTTCTGGAAAATCTGTTATGCAGTTATTTATTCCATATACTGGATAATAAATGAGAAAGAAAAATCAGGGTTACGTTTGAATTTCTATGAAACTGTTTTTTAAGAAAAAAATAATAGCAAATTTATTCCAGTTCAAGAATCCATAGTTTCAAAAAGTGTGAAGGAATTACTTTTATCAGCAAGATCTTTACCCCTGAGTGAGAGAGTCAAGTGTTACGGACAGCAAACAAAGAAAATCACTCCAATATATAAGTACAGTTGCTGTCCAGTGGGATCCGTGAATCTCTCTCACATTTTACGCCAATCGGGTGACAACTCACAACCAATAGCTGTCACTCCCCGTGTTGTGTCAATGCTACAAATGAAACTGGGGTCTGCTGGCTATATCCCATGGAAGAAAGACTGTTGCCCAAGTAGTAAGCCCCCTCTCCACGTCGCTGATAGACCCCAAAAGGGCAGCAGGGCCGTTACAAAATGGCACCAGCACTGTCACAGGACCTGCCAAAAAGAGGTTGTAAATAACAAAAATCTTCCCTACGGGCTACAAATACGGATTATTCTTCAATTTTAGACCCGAAACATTTCCCATGACTGGATGTATTGCATGTTGTGAATCGGCCGTGTTCTTTGGGCGGGAGCTGGTTAGAGCGAGATTTGGTGGCAGTAGAGACAAGTCCACACAAAGTGCATTGCAAGAGCGCCCCCACTTCTCCCTAAGTGCATATAATAACAGCGTGAATAGGGGATCCGACAAGGATCGAACCCACTAAAGATGGTCAGTAAGATTAGCTTGCCGGTCATTGCTATGCGACGTCTGTCCTGACCTGTTCTCTTTTGCATATGGTTTACTTCTTAATTCCAGTGGATATATTTGGTCAGAGATGTTTCTTAATACTAAGTCACTGTGGATAGTGCATAGTTTAAAATGGTGGACAAGGAGTATTTTTTCAGCAATATCTTAAAGAGTCAAGAGTTACGACCGAAATAAGAAAATTTCACAGTTCATTATTAGAGTATTTTAATTGGGATATTGTTTCCATTTCTGTGGTAATTATTATAGCATTTTTCTAAATATTCTAACAACTTATGAAATGAAATCTATTCATATTTTCCATATAATTTTGAACCATAGACTTTATCTTTTTCTCATGAACACAATCTTATCTAAATGTTTCTCAAAACTGTGAGAAATATTTTGATCATCCCTTATAATGTTCAAACTGATGTCTTCATTTTTGATTTAAACACAATGTTCTACTGAATACATTTTTTGTTTCTTCTAGTTTTGTGCATGTTCCTGTTTGCAAAAAAAAAAAAATATGGAATGATCATCAAAATAAACCAGCAGGAAATGCTTTCACGAAGAGAAAGGAATGATTATGAAGCAAATAAGGGATGAAAAACAATAAAATTGAATGACAAACTCGTTTGCACGTGTAGAAAATAACATAATTCACAAAGAACGTGTCAAATCGTTCATCTGTAAAGAGTGCTGGTGACTTAGAATGAACTTTCCATTATTATTGATCTGAATGAATCTGATTGGTTCGAGAATAACAAATCAAATTTGAAATTAAGGTAATTTAAACTTAAAGAGATCACAAATCAAAAGAGAGGTGACTTTTTACTAATAAACAAGGGGAGGTTATCAAGAATAACGATATAATTGTTCTCGAAATACATTTATTTTAAAAATAGAAAGTTGGGCTGTACTGCCAACTTATAATGAATTTTAACATCGCACAATGCACGAGGCAATGGCTTTGTCTCCATTCTTGAACGATCTATGGAGATCCAATCATTGTTGCAATTTTCGGTTTTTACCGGTGTTACATGTACGTATAAGTATGTTGTTTCCCTGATAAGTACATAAATTTGAACGATCTGAAATATCATGTGCAAAAATCAGCCGATCAAAATGGACGATTTGAAACGGTCTAGGGTCAGGTTTGACTTGTAAATACTGACAGCAGGCAAAGCTGGAATTGCTACAAGACGAATCAAAATAACAGGCCCGGATGGATTGGTGAGGAATTTGATTTTGTGTTGTGTTATGCAAAAATGAAGTTCCTAGACTAAGATACGGAGTGGAATATCGAAAAATAAACTGCTGACTTGAAATGTATCGAATAACAAATAAATTGGCCAATCGGCTAAATAGTGCTGCCACCAACAGAACGATGCAATACTTTGACCATGTAGTATAGACGGATAATAGTCTATAGATACGCAAAAGATAGCATGGCTTAGGTGAGATTACTGGGGGGGGGGGTATGTGCCGAAAATGGAAAATCTGGGCCCCGTGTCGGCGGCTTTGCCGATCCTCTCCCCGTTGCGAGGAGTCGACGGAGGTGGCAAACATGACTAACAGAGTTTAAAAGAGAAACACAGCTACAATTGTAAACTTTGACATTTTTGCTGACTTTGTTTGACAGGCCGAAATTCAACAATAGTATTACTGAGAGTTATAACTCCGAAGAATGTAGACAAGATATAAACAGTAGCTTTCCACTAGTCTTATGTTCTGAAAAATAGAAGTTCCTAAGTGTCAAATGTGAAAAGGTTGGATAAACGGAACTGGATTATAATTTCAATAGCCGTCGATTCTCTTCATCCTTGCATTGAAACATTTAATCCAACAACAATTCCTTTCAGTACATTCGATCGGCGAGTAATCTGCGCTATTCATCAGTCTTCAGTTATTGTCGAATCCATTATGTAACACAAGACGTCAAAGATGGACAGCCTTACAGGACTGAAGACATGAATCTTACCCATAGCTGGAAGGGAAAGTGAATTTATGCATTTCCCAATGGCATTTTAGTTTAGATTTGGTCTGTCGAATCCATTCTCTGTATTTCCCGAAGTTCACCCAGTGACAGATTTGTAGGCGAAGCAACTGCATAAGTTACAATGGACATTATCCTTGTTTTATTAGAATGTTTTTTTTCGCTTTTGACATGACAGTCGAATTGTGAGCGCTCGACAAATCTCTTAAACATTAACCCTAATACAATCTGTGTTGCAAAAGTTTCCTTCGTATAAAGGAAAGCACTTTCTGGTTGTAAACGAAAACTTTAAAGAAACATTTTTTTCAATGAGAAAATACTTCATTTGTTGGCATATAAGAAAACGAAGGTTACGTTTACCTATCAAGTTATTTGTAGAGAAAAACAATTACAGCACTATTTTAAGATGAAAAACTCTATGGGGCTCAGATTCAGCCTCCCGCCCCGAACACACATGCTCGAATTTTGAAGCAAATGGAATTAAAAATGATGGAATGGGAAACGTATCTAGGGTACTTTCTTTCCAAAGAAAAAAAAATGAAAGAACGCACTCAGAAAATGAAGTTGTTATTTAATCAAGCAAATTTCAATGCGCTCGCCCTGGCCTTAATTGAACTGTGGCTGTTAAGAAATCGACAAAGGTCTGCTACAATTCAATAATAGAAAATAGAAAAAAAGAACTGCTATTTCGCTTTATTTGTAGAAGGTTTAGTAGAAGGAAATAGAGGCAAATTGAAGTCGTATAGTTTCTTTTCAAAAGAAAATAACGAGGAAAATCATTCTCAGTTGAAAATAAAAAAACCCAAAACGTTGTTACTGTGATAAATACGTCAACGATATTTATTGGGACTTCGTCGTGTAATGGTAAACAATATTGTCGGGCAGATGATCTCTACTGAATAGTGTGTTCAATCTTCACCGAGTATCCCATGCTTGTGGTCTTGCGTTAAAACTGGGCTAAAATTGTACACCAATATATTGGATGGTACAGTTTTGAATACTGCACTTTTTATTGCTGTACGGTCAAGGTATTGTTATACAAATTAATGTAACTAAAATTAGGCTACAAAAAACAAAACAGCAAAAAACAAACACACGCTCACACATTGAATTGTAATTATTACTTTGAACAGTGCAGTTCTGTAAATTTGGAACAAATAAATCACACTATTCAACATATACCTGTAAATACCAACAACAACCTTTAATTGTGAATATGTTTATTATTATCAATATAAATAAAAACACTTACCATTATCGTTACGTGTCTTTTCTTCTGTCTTTATGTAAAGACAATCATTTTGACTTGATATAATGTCTGAGGTAATTGCATTGTTGTCATAGAAATTATCTGATCTTTTATCTGATGTATCATAGCATCAACAGCATTTTAACTGGCAAACAAGGTTTTATATTATCACTACCCAGTGACTACTGCATTTCCATTGATTCATATGATTACTCGTACATATCTCTGGAGGAAGAGGAATATTGATAATTTGGCACAAAATTTGCTTATATTGGCATTTTCGCGCAACGCACTCAGTGAGATGTGCATTGAAGACCCGACAGAAAAGAATTGCCATTGGTCTGGAATTCATGGAAGTTTCACTGGTATAAGAGTGATGTTATACGTATGATTATTCATTTATGCAATCTGTGATGTCGCTATGGACGATCTCTGTGCACTAATGAGGATGGAAACATTGCTCCATAGCATTTCTGCCAACATTCAGAGTGGAGTAACTGCTTGCAGTAGTACATTCTTTGATAGCTTTGCGCCGGTGCAATGACAAGGCCAATGATGGCAAACTGAGTCTTGGTATTATTAGGTGAGAGAGGTCTAGAATTCATCCTGTGACCTCAAAAAATAACCCTGCCCACTCTTGGCGAACAATGAGCCCGGGGCAGCACCTTCTCATTGCACTAAAAGGCTAGGTTCAGGCTTGCCCTGACGCTTTCACAACACCAATTTTTTTCACCTTTTCGTAAGGAACCCCAAATCAAACCGACCTTGTGTCACATCTCACTCTCGTGGAGAACCTAGTAAGTGGGGATTGAAGAGTAGTATCTGTGTGCCCATTGAAAAATGTTACTCACATTTTGAAGATTGTATGCAGATCGTAAAAGTTGACTTTTCGATCTTTATCCAGGTTCTGATTTGAAAAATCATGCAAAATATTAGTTTCCTGGGGTAGTCAGGCGGGTAGGAGGCATATGTTTTGGCACCCTTCACAGATAAATCTATAATAACTCATTTTAGACGAGTGTTAGTCTTGGTAAAAAGAAGTGAAGCTCACCGGAGGTCTATAGAAGACTCGAAATCGCCATCGTAACATTAGTGGTTGAAAGTGAGACGGATGGTACGACCATTGAATTTTATTATTGTTTTAGTCGAAGTGAGTTTCCTCATTAAGTCTATATGCAATGCGTTGGTCATCATAGAGGAACTGATTATTAATGGAAAGGGGTTAATGCAAGCATCGGTGGCAGAATAGAACGTAAAATATAAATGCATCGCTAATTATTTTACTATAGAAATGCATTGCAAGTCAGGAAAAAGGATAGTCAGTGGCGTATCAGTGACAGAAGAGCTATCATTCATATATATATATATATATATATATATATATATATATATATATATATATATATATATATATATATATATATATATATATAACATATATATATATATATAAACATATATATATATATATATATATATATATATATATATATCTATATAAACATATATATATATATATAAACATATATATATATATATATATATATATATATATATATATATATATATATATATGAGAGAGAGAGAAGGGATGTTACTCGAATGATTCACTACAATTAATTCCCCTGGAAAAATGCACTAAAGATAAAGAGATTGTCAGAAATCAGCGCTAAAGTGCTACTGACAGATTAGGACTATTATATATATAATGTAAATATATTTGTAATGATTTCTCATAGAAATGCACTGAAAATGATTTTATTGAAAAAAATTGCGTTGATAGACAGAAAAAGGGATTTTCAATGGTCATGAATGAATCCATGCAAGCTCCATCAAGCGCCTTAGAGAGAATAGGCTCCACAAAATGTACACCGATGACATTTTCACGCAATAAAAGGATTGGTAAATATTAACCCAGGATTTCAAATTATATTCAGAATCTTTCATTTTGTACGGTGCAAGTAGATTCTGTTGGAAAGTTGAAGGGTGGTAGACAATCATTTGTCTTTGGCACTTCTTGTGGTGTTGAACTTGTACACTAATTTAATTTCCAGAATTCTCTCCTGCAGAGTGACCGATGGTCAGATTGTGACTTGGACTTTCTCAGTCCGTGAAACCCTAGTTCGTGTTCAATTTGTCCAATCTTATTAAAGTCCGGTCGCACAGAGGTGACTTTGAATAAATGCCAACTTCTAATTTCCGCGTCCTTTCCTCTCCTCCAAAATATGCTGAATATTAGACACAGCCAAACGACCCGATAGAAACAGAGATCGAAAATCGAAGAAATTCCTGGAAATTTCGGAAAAGCTAATCTTGTGAGCAAATCATTTTTATTCATAGAAAAAAAAGAAATTTTTTTAGTCGACTTGCATAACATTTGGTTTTTAATGGTGAATTTCGATGTAATGGTAAATGTCCCTCAGTGTAGGCTGAGACCTCCCCCAGGGGTCTGTCAAACGAAAGAAGTGAATTGTTCTGACTAACATTACCTTAGGTTTATGGGAAACGATAGACACCCGAAAAAGTCCACAGGCCGGATAAAAACAACTAAGATAAGGATTAGAGTCTTAATAATCCTGGAGTGTGATTTTAATAAAACTTTAAATAATATTTGAGGATTATTCTGACAGGTAAATTGATGGAAATTTTCACACACATTCACACACGTATATATATATATATATATATATATATATATATATATATATATATATATATATATATATATATGTGTGTGTGTGTGTGTGTGTGTGCGTGTGTGTGTGTATATATATGTACAAGCATCAAACATATTGCTGATTTTTTCAATTTTATGTATACATACGTATATGTGTGTGTGTATGTGTGTGTTTGAGTGTGTGTGTATTTTTAGAGCAATGAAAAATCTGAGCTCACTTAAGTCTTTTCTATGAAATCATTTCGAACTTGCGCAAACGCTTACATGATATTTGAAAGCAACAAAAATATGTACACATTTGGTATAATTTACATTACACACACACACGCCCCAATACACACACACACACACACACACACACACACACACACATATATATATATATATAAGTACTCACACACTCACTTTGACATGTACGAACGTACAGACAAACATAATTAGAATGTATATAATGTATTTTTGTCGGTGATTTCTCTCTAGTGCTCGATACGTTAAATGAAATTTTAAAAAAATCCAAAAAAACAGATTTGTTTCCGAAGAAACTGTTTCTTTCTTCTGGATATCGACACCATTTTTCCCGTGGTGTCCTGCCGCTCTATAAAAAAAATCTTCGACTTTTTTCAAACCAAAGAATGGATTGTTCTCATAAGGAAGTAAAACGTCGATTCGTTGAATTAAGGCCATAACTCAATAGACTGGCGTCTGTTCATGTCTGCGACGAAAATACCAGACCAATGTTTCGGTTGACCTTACCACAAGTGTTCTTCTACATTTGAACACCAAGACTGCATCGAGAACCTCGCTGTGATCACCATGTGACAAAAGAAAAGGACACGCCCATGCATAATCGATTGATCGATTCCTTTCGCACGGATGCATCAAGAAAATTCGAAACAAAATCACAATTGCAGAAGTAATTTCAAATAAATAATTAACTTTGGATTCCTGACCACATAGTACTTTTTTTTTTACTTTCTTTCTTTCTAGTTGAGTGTTTCTTTCTTTCCTTCTTTCTTTCTTTCTTAAAACGTGCGCTTAATAGAAAATAGTCTTGTGCATAATCAGCCCAGAATATGTTGATTTTGTCCGCAGATCTTCGTTTATGCGTTCGTTTGTACAATCCTCTGTACCTGTGACAGCTAATTTTTTGTAGATGTACTTATCCATAAAATGAATAGAAATTTATGACAATGATGGCAAATTCTTCCTATGTTTACATTACCGGTCCCAAAGTGATAACAATAAACGGCTTCCACCTCTCTCTTGGGTTGGTAACTTCGGTTAACTAATGATAATTAATGTCTTTAATGTCCAAGACTTTGTCTTGCTTCGAGAGTGTCCGTCCGCCCTCGGCGACACATTGCCCGCAGACACATGAAACAATGCAGTTAGACCGTTAGCAGACGATAATCCAACAGGAACGCTACGATATTCATAAAGTCGTATTGCTTTATAGCATTCAGGAAGGTGGTAGATAATTGAGTGCGCCCGTTGCAATCATTCTCTGGAAAGTTTTCAATTTTATCTCATTCATTAAATTCGATGGGTACCTATGTATTTACAGGTCATCTCTATTACCCAAGCTGTGTTTTCACGGTACACAATATATTCATGAAGCCTTTCTACATCAGCCATTTTGGGACGTGACAGGTAGCAGAAAGATCGTGTCAGAACTTTATAAAGAGAGTAAGCCTTTTAAATTGTGCCGCCTTATTCGATGTATCCGATAGGTTCCATGATATCTATAGGAATTTCCATGACCTACGACATCTTTAGACAGTACCTTTTATATCTATGAAGCATTCCCTAATCGTTACTTGGGGACATGCTAGCGAATTTTGAAATTATGGGTGCTGGCATTTGACATTTTAAGGGTAGATTTAAAATTTAAGAATCATTATGCACGTAGATGCATAAATGAGTAAGTACCAGGATGGAGAAGAAGACCTTTGCTTTACAAAACATTTTCTAAATATAATCTCCTTCTTCGCCAATGAACTGTCAATATATAAATGAATAAGAAACGATAGTTTTTGGAACTGAATCATCACCATTGTTTTGCTCACTTCTTTCGAAGATTTCATGGCGATTTGTTGTCCTAAGTAGATGCAGCAGACTACTTTCTCCCGTTTTGCGTCTTCGATTTTGATTGTTATGTCTTTGGCTTCAACATATTTGTTGCACACCACATTTCTTTCATCATAGTTCTTTAATACGGGGGCCAAATTTCTAACTTTTTTCGTTCAGTCCGTCCAGCATCATCTAGAGGTTTCCCACTTCTTTATCGGCACTTATTTTTTAGAAAATTATAACACCACGCGTTCCTTGGTAATAAATATATCATTTCTTTCTTTGGAAGCCATTGTAAGTGGCAACGAAAGAATGCATAATAAATTTTTGGGTCATAAAGAGAGCGAATAAGTAACCTCTGTCACTATCATGAGTGTGAAGATGGTTGGGTCAAAATTAGAAAGGACTGATGGACGAGACCGGCAATTTCAAATATTCCCAATATTACCACAGCAGACGGAATATTCATAATGAATAGATTTTTTTCTGTTACTCTCGAAATCCAGTAATAAGAAGTCTTTTAATGAAAGGATTCACAATATATATATATATATATATATATATATATATATATATATATATATATATATATATATATATATACACACTTCTTTTGATGGTGAAGATTTTACTGCCAAACAATCGTCGGTGTAGAGTGTGAATGTCATTGATAACACGCAATAAGCCAAACCTAGTGTTAATCCATCAAATAACATTCGACTCGATTAGGAATCTTTGGTCAATCAGTTTCCACAAAATAAACCTCAACTCTACATACATACAGATGTACATAAAACCCCACAAATACACACATACTCATATACATGCACACATATACACGCACACATATACATGCACATGCGCATACATATTTATTTTGTCGTATTAAATCTTAGGCTTCTATCTATTGTTGAAATTGGATTTCTTGTTGGTATTCACTAAATAAAGGGTAAAAAGGAGAAAGAGAGAGAGAGACAGCGAGAGAGAGAGAGAGCGAGAGGGGGATAATGATATGAGAAAGAGGGAGGGAGTGGTTAGAGGGAGAGAGAAATAGAGGGGAATTCTAATTTACATTTCAAGCCTCTTGTCAGGGACGCGGGAGCAACTGAGCTATGCTGGAAATCTTGTCATTCATACTTTATTTCGCTTTATTCTTGTATTATTCTTCCGAACGTGACCAAACTTTAATAAAAGCTTCCAATATGCTGACATATCACCATCAATCAAACATGGCAGCGAAGCATTTTGACAACGATCGTCTGCCCAACCAAATTAAATCAGAATGCGAATTGTTCTTTTTCTTGCTCGCTTGCTTATTCAAATGAGGCAGTTAGTAAGTCGCCTGGTTTATAATGATCATCGCTCTTTCGCATAAAAAAAGAAATAAACCCCGGCGAGGAAGGAGAAGAAGACGGTGATGAAGAATAAATTTCTCGTTCATTTCATTAAGCGAGAAATATACGGGTTGGTCTCAACACTACTCTAAAAACACCAGGAGAAATACGCAGGCATCTGCAACATGTCTACCACCCATAACATACTAATGTATTCAAAGGAATACAGCTTTTTGCTTACAGATTATTACGCACAACAAACTTCAAATCATGTCTGATAAGACGAAATAATTGCCAACTTTGACCTAACATAATCGATTTAAAACTATTCAATATATAATTTCTATCAATGGTTATCGTTGGTCTGTGGATGATAGCATGACCCTAATATTTAAATAATTTCACAATAAACTTTCATTTTAACACCAGTAGGTTGTCCGAGGTTGGTTCGGAAATCCACTAAAAACTAAAAATCAATATATTTTCCCAGCATCCAATATAACAAAATCGATGCTTGTACATCTTAAAAAAAGGTGAAATTATCGACATGGCGTATTTTTGTTCAATCAGTCTTTCAAATGACTGAATCACTTCGCTCCCAGTTTAATCTGTTATCGGTAATCAATGTGTCAAATAATTCTGATTGATAGAAATTGTAAGTCTTCATATATAAATAAATACAATATTATAAACCCCTTTTTAATGAAAATTTCCTTCCGTTTGAAAAAATATTTTTACTTAAAATAAAACACTTTGTTATAAATGGATGATTTTTTAAAACACTCTCAATTGATTAAATTACGCATCGGATGAGAAACTTTTCTTTAAAAAAGGATTTGAATTTGCTAATATCAATTGAAGAATTGTTCTAGGGTGGCAAGCCTCTGGTAGCGCTAAGTGAATCTTCAAGAACAAGAAAATCCTATTAATCCTAGAAGAAGGTTTTACAACCAATGCATCCTCCCAATAGTCACTTATGGTGCTGAAGCATGGAACGTAACCAAGAGACTGACCTGCAAACTGAGAACCATGCAACGTGCACATAAGAGAATCATGCTAAACATAACATGGAGAGGCCATAAGACAGCACTGTATATTAAGGGAAACTTGAGTTCGAGACATCATAGAAACCATCGGGAAATTCAAATGGCAATGGGCTTACCATGATACAAGAATGGCTGACAACCGAATGACATCACGACTCACAACGTGGATCCCGTGAGATCAAATGCGGAACAGAGACAAACTGGGCAGGTTAAGAAAATTATGGCTCACTGACGCCCACGATAGAGAGGCGTGGCAAATCCTGGGGAAAGTCTATATACACGATGGACGATAAAAGACTTATGATGATGAAGATGAATATTGCACTGGATAAATTAAAAATATCGTGACACGAGATTTTAGTATACAACAAAGTTTTCAACTAGATTAGTTAAACGTTACCTGCCCCCTCATCCCTGCAGTATATTTACAGATGTTAAATGGCCTTAATGTAACTTGGCAACCGACTAGAGGTAAACGTTACTGCACATGAGTGAACGGGTACTTTTCTGAGGAGTTACTCAATCGAAGATGAGACGCAATTGAGTAAGCCTTCATACTGTGTGACCGTCACATTCATAATGACCGTGAGTTTTTTTTTTCGCAAAGCATTGCAAAACTCAGGTCTGCTACCTCCTGTACAGTCCAGATTAGGTTCCTTGCAACATTTGTCTTTTCGCAGAGCTAAAATGGACTGTAGAAGAGATGAAGGGGAATGTGACAAATAAGCTGATGGTTATTAGCACACTAAGCAAAATATCTTGAAAAGTCTATGAATGCCTGGATGTCTGTAAGTGGTTCGATGGGAAGTAATTTGAAGGAGACTAAAGGTAGCTCTAGGTAGGCTATTTTGCCGTTAACATTAAATAGCTGGATATTTTCCAGACGTGTATATATATATATATATATATATATATATATATATATATATATATATATATATATATATATATTGTCATGCAGTCTTGATTGAGATATACTGTCATATTGTTGTTTGTGTCTGCCCTAGCGAGGGCCAAGAAAACTATTCAAATACTACTGTGTCTTTGTGTGTATGTTTAGTCATCATCGGCTGTCATTTTTTTAAAGAATACTTTTAGGTTGTATCGAGATTATCAGGCGTATTTTGTTTTTTTACTCATTTCATTATCACTTTCAACAAATTTCATATTTTTGTTGTTTTTTATCCAAAATTCTTTATTCCGAATTTTTACAATTCAATTTAGCGACTGAAGAATAGATCTGATAAAAAGGCACCGAAAGAGTTGATTGAATTTGTTAAACCAGAAGACGTTTTGAGGGACACATTTGAGGGAGTTGGCAGTTGAGGTTTGGGATTCAGAAAAGGCAAGGACAAAGATTGAGAAGGAAAGAAAAAAATGAAAGAGTTTGAAAGGAAAGGCGTCGTGTAAAAGTAGAAGAAAAAGAAGAAGAAGAAGAAGAAGAAGAAGAAGAAGAAGAAGAAGAAGAAGAAGAACAACAACAACAACAACAACAACAACAACAACAACAAGAACAAGAACAAGAACAAGAACAAGAACAACAAGAACAAGAACAAGAAGAAAAGGGAGAGCAAAAAAAGAGAATATAGAGATGAACAGAGAGGAAATGATGAGAAAACAGGAAGGAAAAAGGTAAAGCGGAAAAAAAAAGAATTTATACAGTTAGTCGACTTATTTTTATGTACGACCGTTATGGTTTTTGTTTATCATTTATTTCTTTTATAGTGTCTTCTCAAACCGTAAAAACCCTCATTATTGAGTTTTTATACACTTTCTTCTCCCCTTCTAATGTTCAGCAGCTTGCTAAGAGGTTTACAGAGGCGGAGAGTGAATTGCTATTCATAGAAACTTAAGCACAGTGTCTTACAGCAATGAAAATGAAATAATCCTCAAATCTTTGATCATTTTTCTGCTCCACCCCCCTCTATCCAATATAATGAACAAGCGTAAGCATGGAAGAGTGTGCTTATGCTTATATGGGAGCAAAAGTGACTCTCAACTATTATTCTCATTTATTCATCACTCCCCCTTCACCAGTCTGAAGCCTGAAAATCAAGTTATGGTAATTGGAGATGACGAGAATATAGACAAATAACAAAAAGAATCGATGATAATGATAACTATACATAAAATATATGATAGTTTCATTTGCCTTTCCATGCTATCATATTTAATGTATATATATTCCATAGATAATGAATTACTTTGAGCAAATTACATACATTGATTGCTGTAATTTATACAGTAACCAAAAATATGAATATGTTGCCGTCCATGAATGAAAAAAAGATTTTCCATAGTGTTTCAATGCTGTTGAGTTTGGTCACAAATGATACAAGATGATATTTATTTTGATTGTGTTATGTTCCACCAAAAATAATAATAAAAAAATGCAATGTTTGTTTTAGAAGAAAATTGACTCTCTATATAAAAAATGATTGAAGGCATTGTCTACATCCCAGCCTAAAAAACCTTTGAAATGAATAAAAAATATATACATAAAAAAGAAAAAAATCTAGAAGGGGACTCTTCTCTCAAAGACTTGTCAACAATTGGCCCAAATTAATGGATCAAGATCCTGGAATAATAAAAGTTAAAACAAGGAATAGCTTTAAAAATGGATATGACAATCCCACATCTAATAACAACAGAATAAAAAAACTTTTTGACAAATAACAAAACTTTATCTAATTAAAAATGTGGTATGGATATGTTAATTTATGGGTGACAACGTATGCAAAAATTGAGTACACTCTAAGCTGAATGATTAGGGTGGAGGTATCCTTTCGGTAGACTTGCATCCTACCAAAGAGTGGTCTTTAAAACTTGTTTGTGTAAAGTCCTGGTCTCAAGCTACAAGGATCATGAAGTTGATGCATGCAACAGAAAACTCTCTCGTGTGCATTTTGCATGGTAATCAGTTTGTGGGTCTGTCTCTTGGCTAGGTTCTATGTTTCACCTCCAGAGGTGACTATCGGGAGGATGCGTTTGTTGAATAATCTTCTTAATAGTCAACCTCCATGGAATTTTCACTAGTCCAACTAAATAAGTCAACGTTCTTCGAATCAGTTTTTTCTTCCCCGTCGTACATTTCTTTTCGTCGTTTATTTCTTTTTGTATGAATACATTCTGCCTATTGATTTATTCAAGGAAGACAATAAACTTTTGGTAAGTTTGACAGAAGTTCACTGCCACAATGTAAGGGCAGGGGTCTCGTGGGAGGGGGGAAGCCGTATTTAGACCCAAGGGCAGCTGCAACCTTTCACCATTATACAAGATTAAGTCCGACTTCTGTTTTATTTCAAGCAGAACATTTGTTACCGTTTTCCCGACATCGAAAGGCGATAGGTAGCATTTATCGCAAAACTAATTGTTAATTCAATAAATAGCGTGAGTGTCCCGAATATTTATGCATCTGTGTATGATTCAGTAAGCATTAATATGCATATGTGGCATTTGAGAATCAGTAATTACGTATGCAGCTACACATGCGCATATACAATCATTTGCTTGCACATACACACATATTTGAATATATTATCCCTTGTTCGATATGTATACATATGCGTATCTATATGTCTCTCCACATCACGCATATCTATCAATGTATTGCATATATATATATATATATATATATATATATATATATATATATATATATATATATGTGTGTGTGTGTGTGTGTGTGTGTGTGTGTGTGTGTGTGTGCTTGAATCGATCTGAAGTGGCCAAATGTATAATCTTATTTTCCATATGTATCGGTGTTTATATCTCAAACACGAAAAAAGATTCTAGTCGTAAACTTGAAAAATCTTGAAAAAACATCTGGCCAGGAAAAAGTACATACATAGGACATGGATACTTATTGCGTTTCAATTTCTTAAAAAATTACAAGAATCACTCTAGGGTGGTAAGCCTTCGGTAGAGAAAGTTTAACCTTAAAAAAAACATGACGATCACATTCATCCTTAGCAGAAGGGTATAGATCCAATGCATTGTCCCCATAGTCACCTACTGAGCAGAAACATGAAACCAAAGGAAGAGACTGAAATGCAAACTGAGAACCATGCAACGTGCACGCGAGAGAATCATGCTTGATTTAGTATGGAGAGATCACAAGATTGCACAGAATATCAAGGGAGAAAATTGGAGTCCAAAGCATCATAAAATCTACAAGAAAACTCGAATGGCAATCGGCTAGTCATGTTGCAAGAATGGCAGACAATCGATAAACATTGCGACTCACAACATGAATCCTCAGAGATCACATTCGCGACCGAGGTCGATAGAATACAAGATGGAGAGACGAAGTAGACGAATTCAAAAAGTACTAGCTCCGCGGTGGCCTCAATAGAGAGATGTGGCGAATCCTGTGTAAGGTCCAAGTCCAACGACAGACAATAAAAGACTGATGATGATGATGATGAGTAAGCATAACAATACTACCACAACTAATAGTTCACCCTCCCCCACATATTTACATATATATGTGGTTGATATAAATATATGTAAAAAAATATTAAAATTAAAAACCTCATTATTCTGTCGCCAAACTCTTTTTCCCTGACTGTCTATGACCTTTTGTCCCGTGTTACTTCTGAAAAGATCCACCATCTAAAAGAAAATCAATAGACGGTATATTTCTCCCTGGGACTCACTTTTTCTTCTCAGCTATCTCATCAAATGTCAACAAACAATTTGAAAAGAAAACTGAATTCTTACCTCCTGTTCCTCGGTGGTATCCAGAAATGAAAGATACAAACCAAGCGGTGTTGGTCGGCAAAACAACACATAAGTGCGAATCAGTACGGAAACAAGTGTATGTAAAGAGTGCATGTAGACTGATGCCCGAACCAAACAGGTGGTAACGCTGCATGTATACGTATATAGTATGAGAGACGACTGTGAGATTAATGTCTTTAAAAAAAATAATTATCCATCCCTTCGAGGGAATCTTGGAGTTATTTTACTTCAGCATTTTTATCAAAATCCACTTCCGGCTTGCTAGTCCTCAAAGCTTCACCAGAACCCTGTTAACCGTACATTTCCTTATTATGTCTGTTGCCAGCCTCCCAGGACGCGAGACGACGGGTTGGACTTTCCAAGTTTGAATTTCGAGTTTTCCGACTCATAAAGTGCTTTGCCAATCAAGAATGAATAGCCCAATCTGCCCAGCTGTTATAAATAACCGGGGTGAGGGCTATGGATTCATGCCCATCCAAAGGGCCTTAGTACGGAGTCAATACAAATTGTCAGACAGAGTTGGAATTTGGATCGCTGATTCCATTTTGCGTGTTACTAACTGCTTGGTCGTTACAAATCTGCACCCGTTTATTAGATATTTGTAAATGCACTTAGTAATCTAAATGGAAGCATTTAGCCCATAGAGCCGCAAAGTAGACATGTTTCTTTCTTTACTGATTAAGTTATCGTTATCAAGCGAGTGGCCTTGATCTTCTGCTTTCATGACTGACAAAAGGTCTTGAAATGATAATATTCCTATCAACCATTAACTTGAAGTGCAATAAGAGGATTAATGATTGCTTTAACGAAAAGGACAGAAAACATAAAACTTTACCCATTCCAAAAAGGGTAAATAAGATTAGATCTCCACAAAATCTTCAAGAGGCTTACTGTAATAATGTTCTTAAGATAAAATGACGTCAAAATCGAAACATTGAGTTCAGAAATAGTTATTTTCACTGGAAAACACTTCATGGATTGAGTTTGAATTTTCACCATGACTTTCTACCAACTATGGTGGCTGCCTCTTTTCTCTCCTTCTCAGATGGAATGTCTTAAAGAGCTATAAGGCTCCATCTGTCCTATAAATCACCCTTAGTTGAGGAGGGTAGTGGATTAATGCCTTTCCACAAGGCCATGAGGTCCTGGTTACATTTTTTAATTTACAACCTTGAAAATTTGCACAAGCACATCACCAAGCATCATATAAAAGGTTTTTTTTTCTTTCTTTCCCTTTTTTGCTTCTACTCTAAAAGAAAGTGCTTTCGTGTCACCCTAGGTTCATTTTGGACCATCAATGCCCATATCTCGAGCTGGTGTTATTTTTTAAATATTCATTTCTTAGGTAATTTAAAATAATTTTTAGATGATTAGTCCTGGTGCGCACGGGTGCTACAGTGATTCATTATGCAAGGTACGGATATTATCTCTTAATCCAGCTTTCCACCCAATATATTCTCCGACATTTATAGTGTTGGCTAAAGTTCTGCAATTAGATGTTTTCATTATTCAACGCATTTTCTGGCTACTGCCTTCAACTTTGCTGCTCTGAACACAGTGTGGCACTTACGTATTTTGTCCTTTTTTCAAATGTATATTGCATGCGACGGTCTTTAAAATTAGCTTAGTATTATTTCTTTCTTTCCGTATCTCCTTTAAAAGAGCAGAGCAGTTTAATAAAATCCCAGGACCGAGCTCAAAGTCTCCTCTAGAGTCACGATCAGGCGAGACTTGAAACGTTTCCAAATAATGTGTTGAATAAAAGTTCTTTATTACAGAACTTCAGGTAGTCCCTGGTAGGGCATCGACAAGAAAATTATGTTAAAATCAACACTGATGATACGATTTTCTATTTCAGATCCCACCCCGTCCGAAAGTGGAACTATCCAAGAATGAAATAACGTGAAACGAAAAAAAGAGTTGCCATCAATTTGGGTGAGAAAGTATTTTCAACATTCTCAGACCCTCAAAATGGTGATGATGGTATGTTAGAATGAATTGTGAGAGATTCGAACGATAGAAGGCACAGAAGACTGCAGTGTGAGAGATGAAAGTGGAGAAGGCGGGCGCCCACCGATAACGGCACGCAGCAAAACAAAGCCCTTGCAATATTTTCTCTTTTCACAACTTTTTGTAAAAGTAAAGAAGTGGTGTAAAATGGACTTTCGAAAAGCGAGTGATAATTGTACATACTGAACATTGATAGTACATAACCCCAAAACATACAAAAAAATATTTTGACAAATCGAAAAAAAACCCAATAACAACAAACAAACAAACAAACAAACAAACAAACAAACAAAAACACCTCTAAATATTATTGTGCCACGAATAACGGAGAATTATCCCACTAAATCAATTTCCTTCTTTATTTGAGTTTAGAAATTTAGTAGAATTTCATCTTCATTGATGATTTTGTCTTCAGTCTGGCCAGACGTTTTCAATTTATTTTCAAAGCTGTTCTTTGTGTTTCGATTGATTTACTTCCCGTGGTCGGGAAGGCATTTGCAGATGGAATCGATGTCAGTTTCTGGAGTTAATTTCCTGTAACTGAGAATGTTGTCTAGTATTTATAAGGTACTATACACATAAACGTACTAATGCATACCAACATCTTTAAACGCATGCATAAGTGATACGTCCTTATTTACGGACTTTGAAGTGGCACACCGGCACAGACCTAGACTTTACGTACAGACGCTGATTTTCTGTACGATCAATGCTGTATCCTCTGGTATGGCCTCAGGGTGGAAGGGTACGGGAAATGAAACAGGATGATTGGCGGTGGAACTAGAAGTTAGCTGATCCAATCCTATAATTTTCTTTGGAGTACATGTACTGGGTGGTCATTGTTAATGTAGCGAGTTCGATTCTCACTGATATCACTGGCATAATTGTGTCCTTGTGACAAACTGAGCCGGACTTGGTAAATATCAAATCAAATTGCCATAGCGTAAAGTTGCTAAGTCACGGACGATTACTATTAAAGTTAATTCAATCCTCATAGGACGACAACATTTACTGCTTTGAGCCGGATTAAGCTTAAATTGGTAAATAGCTAAAACAAGGCATCTCAACATGAAACGATGGTTAACAAACCAGTCTTGCAAACAATCGTTACTGAAATGAGTTCAATGCTCACTGGGTGCATGGCACTTGTAGCCTTGTACCGTAATGAGTTAAGAGTAGTAAAGATCTATTTTGGAAAATATTTGATTGGTAGTTAGGGTCTAATTGAACATACCTGTGTTGGATTTATCCTGTATTTTCTCGGAAAAAATCGCAACCTCAACACCTTGAAACAGTTTGGTGTGAAAATCAACTATAGGAATTGAGAAATAATGAGAAATAATTTAGATTTTTTTTGTATGATTTTAATCATTGGTGTACCCGACTGTTATTGTACAGATAGAGAAAATAGAAACATTTGTAAATGAAATATTGAACAATCTCTGTGATTTGATTGTTGCAAACACATCTCATCGGTTAAAATAACTTCCTATCATGACGTGATGATCACATCATAGATTACACAATGGAAACTCTTGAGACTTGAAACGTCTGATCACACATTAAAACAGCTTTGATTAGTTGATTAGAGACTCATAAAACATTTTATACTTGAGTTATTGAAAGATAGATTACCAATAATAGTTTTAGGCTCCTTGGTGCAAATCAATATATAAACAACTCAGTCATTTTGGACGGATACAAAATAATATATATATATATATATATATATATATATATATATATATATATATATATATATATATATATATATATATATACACATACACACATACGCACATACACACACACACACACACATATATATATATATATATATATATATATATACTAAGATATGGATATATAATCTCACAATAATTATCAACGTGTTGTATTATTGAAACTCTATATGAAATGATCTTCTGCTCTTACACAGATAATGTAACACTTGGCCTAGACAGCGTTGATAGAATGAATGATTAAATAAAATGAGACAGTTTAGCTCAATGGAAGGAGAAACGCTCAATGGGAAGAGTGACAATGAATGAGAAGCAGCTACTTATCGGTCGCAACTTTGATTCTTGCAGCATCTATATTTTCTTTAATTCTTTATTCTTTTTCACGCTGTTTTGGCCAAGTAACATATTCTCCGTGTAATAACAGTTGGTCATTTCAAATAGAGTTCCAAATGATATGACATTCATAACTATTCTGTCGGATTATATATCCATTTATTGTATATATCTGTGTGCTCCAAGGTGTAGGCTGTTTTAGTGTCTCTGTACTTGGAATTGGTGGTCAGAATCACTGGGGCAGTTTTATATTGTAAGTAAATGATAAAATGCTCCCAAATATTAATAAACCTCTCTCTCTCTCACTCACTCTCTCTCTTTATATATATATGGTTATGAACTTTTTCCTAATATGTTGGATCTAACACCAAAAACAGCTTTCAAATCATCGTACGTAACTCCATATTTCCGAATAAAATGGTATAGTAAATCAATTTTGATGCAAACGTATATATATCTATACTTGCAATAGATGGATAACTATGCACGATATAGAAGGATAGACAGATAAACATAGATATATAGGTATGCATATATATATATATATATATATATATATATATATATATATATATATATATATATATCAGATTAGGGATACAATGTTTAGATGTGCGAGCAAATGTTTATATGTGCATATGACTGCACGCATGATAACAGATTCAATTTTTCAAGTTATGTATTTATAGATATGTGCTAAACGTAAGCTGGTGTTTTGATGTACATATCTCAAGTTATTTAATGCTGAATGTTTTTCGATGGATGGTTATTTTGAAGACTTAGTGGCAACTTCAAATCTTATCAACTTAATTTTTTAGGTCATCACGTTCATAAGTTATGTGCATAAATACGAATATATGCATATGTAAACATGTCCATATTACATAATACACTTCTATATATATATATATGAGATAGATTTTTTGGTATTTTAGGGATAGTGTAAATGGAGGGGTGGTGAGGAAAAGGAGTTACATGGGTATCGACCTTATAAGTTATTGAAAATTTGTTGGCTATGATTAGGACAGGGGTTATAACTGGCTAAGGTGAAATTTTTTCCTATGGGTCTGGGTGACTTAGAAGCTTCCATTATTGAATGTGTCTTAGATGTGGGTGTGAGGATATTATTGGTAGGATTTTTGTGTATTAGTATTCTGTGTGATGAGAGTTGTTCAGTTTAGTGTTTAATCCATCAGGATATAGGGTTTTAAGTTTGTTTATCCACATATCTTCGTGTTTCTCTAGAAGTCTAGTTATGTCAATTGGAGTAGTTTTTTCTATTTTTTCTATGATGGTATGTATGTACATGTATATTTATGTATGATTGTATGTGCACCAAATGACGCAGATGTTGCTCAAAGGAGTGAGAATAAGACTGAAGTTTTTTTTTATCTGGAACATTGCATATTGAAACTGTTGCAGAGTGCTGGGTGAAAAATATCTCTCTTTTATATTGATTGGCCAAAAGTATTTCGTATTAGCTACTCATTTTGAGCTGTGATTATTGGCAGTTAAGGATCCAAAAGGATTTTGCTGCATGACCCGATGTTAAACTGACATGGCATTGTTGCTGAGTTGGTATCACCGACAACACTTCCAAAGCCAATAAACCGACGAATTCAGTTTGACAAGAATAAAAGTTATCTTTGTGCTAGTCTTAAAATCACTTGGTACGTCACTAATGTGCTCAGCAAATAACTACGATGCCAACAACACGATGGTAGGCGTTTCATTGAACAATTCACTAGTATAGTGAGTTTGATACTCACTGGGTGATCTATCGATTAGCGTCGTGTGAGAGATCTAGTAAGCTTAGTACAGGTTTTCCTGCTTTCAGAAAGAATAAGTTTTCCCTGAAACCTTTTGTAAGCCGAAATAGTGTGAAGTGAGAACAATTACCATTAATTCTTATAGGAAAACTTTTCAGCATTCCCGAACGTCCCCCATCTAATTTTCTTCAGTCAGCCAGTTTTGTGCTAAGCATGGTATCTTTCCGAGCCCCCCTCGGATTTTCTGATACCTTAGGGCACACCTTCCCAACAGATGCGCATGATAAATCGAGATGAAACACTAATGCTCACGGACACTGTTCAATGCTATGTCTACTTGATGTCTTTCGTAAATGCGAAGATGCTTAAAGCGAACTTTCGTAAAACTTGGGAAAAACTGTGAATATGAAATTGTTGGCCCTAGGCACTTTTTCTTGCTCCATTAAAAAGTCCATTCATGTAAAATTGGATTTGTCTTTTAGTGCCAATTTTTTGAAGATAAAGTTCACATCAGCATCAGAAGGCGTTTTGATAGCGGCTTCCAATTATCTGCACCTGACGCAAATCAAGGCAGAATTGAATTAGCCAAAGGCTGAGATTTTTCTTGTTCTTTATATTTGTAGGGATTTCATTATCATTATCTGGATTGGATAGAATATCGTCGAGATGTTACTCACATAAAATGACGCTTGATATATATATATATACATATGTTAGGTTGATGCAAAAATTTCTAGCATTTTCCTACAAAATCTTTTAGTCATATAAATTCAGAGCATCATTATGTAGTCAGATTATATTCTCTGATTTTTTATGATCTTACACTACCTTCCTACTTCCTTTTCCTTTTTCTTTAGAGCGGTTTGCCTAAGTAATCACGCATCCCTCAGCCATATTGGCATGTAAATAAAAAGACAGTTTTCAAGTTACCCGACGATGGGACATAGTGAAGTGAGAATCGGATTTATACTTTTGTAGTGAACATAAGCAACCTCGTGATCAGTTCACCGAATCTGTTTACCGTGCTGATTATCGTTATAATACTCTGCATGTCTTTTAATACTGAAGTTCTTATTCAGTAATACATTTTCCTTATCCAAGATTTTTTTTGGAGACTTGCCATTTTCTGCTTCCAAAGGGCAGTATTCGAGTAGATAGCTGCTGGTTGCATTTTCCATTTTGTTATGAAAAGAAACACAGATTGGCCAAATCCAATTTAGTAGTCGCGTCGAAAGAGCCTCCTTTCTGAACACTGATCCTACTTAGGAAGATTCCTTGCAGGACCAAAATATTATTTGATTTGACATCTCATCTAAAACCCATCAGGTATTTGTCGGCCATCGTTTTCTCTAGCTTTTATCTATCTTTTATCCTTATTCTCTCTGACACTTCGAACTCAAATCACAATCTTGTTTTAATCGCTCTATCCTTTAAGTTCGGTTTCCCTCACTCGATATTTATCAAGCTTTTAATAGTATGGTACAAGGTCAAATTGGATGCTTAAGAAGACATTTATCGCTACTATTTTGTAAGGTTCTTTTGGACTGTCCCTAGCAGTCCCAGGATAAATGATACAATCGTCACCTTCATATTTCACTTTTTTAGTTCTCTTGCAAAACCAAGATAATTATCCAGATGGTCACTACCTTTTAGTTTCAATGATGTCTACCATTTGACAAATTTCCTTCTCTGTGATAACAATTAATCAATCTGATTTGCTGTCCTGTATTTGATGATCCATTGAAATTTCAAAATCCGATAAGATGATACATTTTTCTGTTTTTTAGGACAGTTCCTTATTTTTACTTGATCATTGATTTATACCGTGAAATCCTAATCATTTGCACCGTTCCGAATTGATCAACATTCTTACTCTGTCATTTGCACAGTTTCTAGTGAATCAACCTTTCTTCTTCTTGGGTTAGTTGCTAGATTTACTCTTGCCGACAAAAAGAAATTCGATATCATAATTATTATGCCATAAATAGAATTCATTCTACACATATTTATTCTTTGATGGGAATTTTTTTTCACCAGACTTCGATTTTTCATGCCATGGTCGTTCAATTATTGACTGTGATGGCGAGTAATTAATTCAGCGTAGTCACTGAAACAATCCCACATGAGATAAAAAACCGAGAACGAACCGGAATGGACCCAAAATAGAATCAGTTCAGCTAAAACGATGTGGGAATTGTAATGATTGTCTCAATCTGTTGAATATTAGCATCGCACGGCCTTAGGCCACTCGCCAGAGAATCCAGACGTTAAATTTTGGAAGTTAATCAACATCGACTTGATTTAAGGTGGAGTAGCAATCGTAATGGAAAAACATTTAATTACGATGTCTGTCCTGAAAGTATCCAGCCATTTTGAATACCTTGAGCACTGGTCGCGCAGCGTTGATAGAACTTGGCAACCAATCTGTGCATGCGCGAACAAATAATCTCCTGGGCGGTCACTCAGTCGGTAGTGAAATGTTAGTAAGTAAGCCCGTGTACTGTTTGATCACAATGGCTGATCCTAGCCATTTTCATGTGTTTTCTTTTTGCAAAACATCGTATCAGCCCGGTCTGTCAGCTCAATTTACAATCCTGATCTGGCTCCTTCGCGACTTCCAGCTTAAAAAAAGTTTTCAGACTGCGGATACGATTAAAGAGAATGCAACGAGACAGGATATGACGACATCGGAAGAGGATTGTGCAGATTGCCGAAAAGTAAAAGAGATGCTGGGATACGTGTGTGAAATTGCAAGAGGAGTGCTTTTAATTGGACGAATGCACCATTGACTATTTCCTCGTTAGTATCCAATGGCTTGACACTTCCCAGGCATACTTTGTAAATACAATTAAGTTCTATACATGCAATAAAGATTTACTTTCGTTCTTAGGTTTACATTTTTGTCGCCCTCAGTGCGAATCCAGGGTTTAACACCAACGAGAAGCTGCTAAATCTTGGCAAGGGTTAGGAGGTCAATAATAAACTCGGTATTGCCAATTATTGTTGGAGATCTCAACTTAATTTCCTTGACAGCACTTGCCTTGCTTCTTATTAGGAATTCTTTATTATGTGCCAGACGCTTAATTGACTTAAAAGGATATATCGACCAAGAGAAGCACTTTGCTTTTCGTGTTGTGGCGGCTCCTTTACTTAGTTAAGATTAAGTACGAAACACTACTTTTAGCTAGATATCTAAAACGTCACTTCCGACGACTCTCTCTCCCTATAAAAGCCCTGAATACACGTGTTCGATTGTTCATTTGCCCTGACTTTTTAGCCGGTTACCTCCTGTTTTTCTTCCTCTTTTTAAACTTGCAACTGGAGTAGTTTTTATTCTTTGACCGTTTCAATGTATATATCGTCTTTTGCCACGAATCTTCATCGATATGACAATCTGCAAGAGCTTCATAGCTACTAAATTCAAACACTACAACTACTTCAGTTGATACATTTTTGGCAGTAATGAAAACTCTGCACTAAAAATTTCACCCTATTTAGCTCCTTCTTGTAATTAACCTGAACAAATCAGCTTTTGATAATCTAGCTTGATCAAACATACCACTCATTATAACAAGAAATGATAGTAAGGATCCATTCAATATATAAACCTGACGGCATTAGATCCGTTATGTCACGTACCCCTAAATACTTACTCTTTTCTCTATTTTATTTTTATGCATCGTAATTAAACTCTCTAAACCAAACTGGCCTCTTCTCTTCTCGACACGATCAATCGCATTAATGTTTCTCATATGTATTCTGTTTTCATTGTATTATCATAAATGTTAAACATTAAATGTACGTTTCATTTATTTGTTAGACTCTGCGTCCACAGTAATACTTGGCGCGCATATTCTCCCTGCTGTCCTCGCAACATTACATCTCTTCCTCTTTCATAATTTCCAGTGACATTGGCGTGTGGTTTTAACATCCAAACCACGTGGAGACAAATTATTTTGCCAACAACAACAGCCTCTCGCAACACGCGACTAACAGCCATTACTACTCTCAATCCTGCAATATAGGAACCATCATACGTATAACTAATGAATTTCTAACTTATGTAGGAACAATGGTATCAACAATGGAATGAATAGCAAGCGAGTTTTGCTGCTCATCGCTACTGCGTTAAGTTTGTTCCTCTCTCGATGCCCCATACAGCATTAAGCAAGACTAATCCCAGTTCAGTAAATACTAGTATATCGATATAGAGATAGACACAAAGATTATAAGATGATTTGGAGGGTCCAATAATGTGCGTGCCAACAAAAACAACAATCCTAAAGTCATTATTCTCTTACGCCATTGCAGAGGACTGGAGGCTGTCTCAAATCGATTGTACTCTCCTCAGTATTCAGAGAGAATTTGAATCATCAAAGCCAACCACCCAGACATTATAATTAAGAGCAGGAAAAAGGGGTTGCTTATTAATAGATATGGCCATCTATCAGACAAAAAATATCCGTGAAAGATTTTGAGAAATTGTCCAAGTAGAAAGACCTGGAAATTGAGATGAAAAAATGTAGCAACTCGACTCTGAAACAGAACCTGTTGTTATAAGGACTCTTGGCATCATTAGAAAGAGTATTGACAAATATCTAGGTAGAATACCAGGAAATCCAAACATCTATGAAATACAGGAAATTGTTTTCGGAGGGGCGACCATATCTTCTGTAAAGCACTGATGATGTGAATATCTTGTCTTTTATACAACTATGTACTATCTCTGTTGTTTAGCCCCTTCTTGTGAATTATTCCCCTACTCTGTTCAAAAGAAGAAAAAAAAAAAGAAAAATGTCAGTGTCCACTGAGTCACACCATTGCTCGCGCTATGTTTCTAGCTGGAACTCGGTGTGCAGAAGATAATAATAATAATAATAATAATAATAATAATAATAATAATAATGATGATGATAATAATAATGATGATGATGATAATAATAATAATAATAATAATAATATGGGGAGAGGGCCTCGAAAGGAGATGAGACTTGAGCAACGAATGGAAAAAGTTATGCGGAGAAGATAAATCACTAAAAACGATGAAACATATGGACACAAATAGATATGAGGTAACAGGAAGAAATAAATTACTTACACACAGTCAAACTATAGGAAATAAACCAAAATATTTTACTCAAGGGAGGTACACTGAATAGATGTGGACCTCATGCATATCGACGATTAAAAAAGAACTGCTAAATACGGAAAGGAACTTGAAATCTTATTACAAACAGTCAGGATATTTAGTCATGACATTGGAATGGATTTCGGTAAGAAATGCGCAATCCTTGATATACACAAAGGGAATTAGGAAACAGCGGAAGTAATCGATCTGACCAACGGGGAAACCACAAGAGAGCTCAAGAGAAAAGAAAACTACAAATACCTCAGCATCATGGAAGCAGACGCAACCAAACAGAGGGATGCAGGAAAAGAAGACAAAGAATATTTTAGAAGGACAAGAAATTCACTTGAAACCAAAGAGTACAGCAAAAAAAAAAAAAAACTGGACAAAAGAATAAACCCCTGAGCAGTTTCCATCGTGAGATTTTCCGGACTTTTTTATACACAGGAAACGAAAGGAACTCTTAAACCTGGTCAGCATAACTGACTATTATGTACAAAGAATTGCATCGTAGAGGCGATGTCGATAGATTGTATGTAAGAAGAAACTAGAGAGAATGAGAACATCAGGGTCGAGGGGATACTAGAGTAGGCATGACCTGATGGGCAGGGTGATCTACTGGAAACTGTGCAAAGGAACTGATTTTCAAACATGCAAAACAGTTGTACATGCACAGATCAGAATCTTTCCAAGAGAATGGAACACAGAAATATCTGCTTCGATAAAACTAAGGTTCAAGATGAAAGAATACAAAAAGTTAGATAAGTATCTGGACTTTTCCAGGGAGCAGGAACATACGGATGGTGGTAGAACCAATGATGGTTGGAGCACTGGGAACAGTCCCCAAGAACCAAGCAAAAAGGGTTGAAGATGTAGGAATCCGGAAAAGAACCGAGGCTTCCTAGATGACAGCATCTCTGAAGTCGGACAGATTACTGAGGAGAATCCTGAAGTATTGAGAACATAAGCTGTCACTTGATCTTTAGTGAAAGCCACCAATTACTGCTGGTGGGGAAACTCGAATAAAAGTGTGGAACATAAAGATAAGGATATAGTAGGTGCACTCGGAACCGTGTCAAAGATATTGAAAACAGAACTTGAAGAGTTGGAGATAAGAGGAAAGAGTTAGACAGTACAGATCACAATACTGCTGGGGTCTGCACGAACAGTGAGGAGAACATGAGAAATATAACACGACCTTCAGTCGCCAGAAGTGGCCAAACAGCCAGAATGTGAAAGAGTGAAACAGCACAAAGTGCAGCGCTGCCCTGTTATTATTGGAGCACGGGGAAACATCTCGCCAAAATCCCTGGCGACCCTTCTCTCAATGAAATCTCAAAAGTAATGCCTTCAGGTACTGCCCATATATTAAGAAGAGCATTACCATCTGTTGTATACTAGTGTAAACTGCAACATAGAAAAAGCAAACTGCTACACATAAAATAAGACTGGAATAATGAAAATGAAATAACAATTGTTTATTTATAGATAGAACGATTTCATTAGACAAAAAACACATAAAGCTGTAAAGGAGTTTGAGAAATCATTTGAATACAAATACATGGAAACTGAGATCCCCGAGATGTGGCAACTTGAGGCTGAAACAATACCAGTTATTATTGGAGCCAAAGGGTCATCAGAAAGGATGTCGACAAACATCTAGGAATACCTGAGAATCCCAAACATCTACGAAATACGGATAATCGTCCTCATGGGCAACGCCCTAATCTTTTGTAAAGCACCGTCCATGTAAATCTTTTGCACTTTACACAACTGTCTCTGTTTTGTAACCTCAAATTGTATTGATAAAAAAACAACAAAATCTGTGAGTGACTCCTAAGACATACCATCGTTGCCTGCCCTATGCTTCTGGCTGGGATTCAGTGTGCAAGCAATACAACCAGACATCAAAAGGATGTCAACCACAGCACTGGCACGATAGGCGAAGGAGAGAAGAGATGTTGGCTGAAGACCTGAGGGGACTTATTGTCACTCAGCCTTCAGCAATGACCAACGGGCAATCAGTGTGAAACTGTAAATCGCAGAATTACTGCAACCTATGAGTACTAGGAGACGAGGGCTGGAGACTTGAGGAGACTTGCCGCCACTCAACCTCCAGCGGTTACCACCGGGCAACTGGTGTGAGATTCCAAATAATAATAATAATAATAATAATAATAATAATAATAATAATAATAATAATAATAATGATAATAATAATTTACACACGCACACACACACACACATATATATATATATATATATATACATAATGGACACACACACACACACACACACACACATATATATATATATACATATTAGAGGGATAGAATTTAGATCAATAAGTCCATAGCCTGATACGTGATTATCAGCTTAATTATTGTCTGAGATCTTCCAAGTTCATTGGCAAGGAAAGAGGATGTATTGAAAGATAAGAATTGTTTTGCAAAAAGAACAATTTCTTATCCTCAGGCAACAGACTTATCGATATATATATATATATATATATATATATATATATATATATATATATATATATATATATATATATATAGATAGATAGATAGACAGATAGACAGATAGATAGAGAAGATGGAGCAAAGGGAAGAATTAATGTTTTATCTTATACATGAAAATCCTCTTTCATTTCTGTCTGATATCTTCAGCTGAAATTTATATTTGACAGCAAGAACGCCAAAACCCCTGTCCACCCAATTATCTTCTGCTGAGAAGATTTGACTTCGTTGGTCGAGCGGACACGAAACCTCGGAATGTATTGTCAGAATTCTTCGAATCCACGCAAGGGTCAATCATTCTTTTTCCTGCTAACATTCTGCAGGCCATTTTGTTGATGAGATGTCAAGGGAGACGACTGCTATTGTCAAACTTGAAATTGACGCAGGCAGCTGAGATGAGTCAATATGCCCGTCTGTGGACCGAAGTCAAAAGGTTGAAATACTCTGAAAAGGTGCCCATATTAATTAATTCATCGACGAATGAAGAAGGTTACATACGAATTTGAACTTTTATCATTTAAGATCTATCTATCTATCTATCTATCCATCCATCTATCTATCAATCTATCTATCTAGGGTCAGCCTAAGGTGCAGGCAACATAGACATTCGATAAAGATACCAAGTACTAAGGACGTTTGTCATGTGTCATGCAAATGCCAAATTATTGAATTAATCAGGATAAAACAGAAAAAAAGTGATAAACAACAACAAAAAAAACAAAACTGCCGATATGAAGTGAAATATCTGAAAGTTAAATACTTTCTGTTGTGGTGAAACCAAGTCAAAACATTGGAAAAAAAATCTTCAGTCACTGACAGAAAGACATTTAGTCAATTATAGTACGATAATTTGTTTCGTGAGAATCATGAATACACCCATATATATATATATATATATATATATATATATATATATATATATATATATATATATATAACCATCCGACCATAACACCACGAAAGTGGAATAAAAAAGAACCCCCACCAAACGGATTAAGACACATGATTTATTATAGTACGATGATTCGCTCTATGAAAAGCACACACACACACACACACACACACACACACACACACACACATATTTATGTATACATATGTATGTATGTATGTATGTATGTATGTAAACAATAGATATGAATGCATATTGAAAAGCACTTTGCCAACATGCTTTGAACAAAATGTACAATCAATATATAATATTAGTAATGACATACGAATGCTAAACAGGAAAAGAAACAAAATCACAAAACAATCACTGATGAAATCAAGAGCAATGGAAAGAGTAATGTTGAGAATGACACTGAGAGATAGTGGAAAGATCAGTATCGGTCAGAAAATGAACCAAATTGAGAGATAATTATTTTCTGGACAGGAACACTCGATGCTTTTACACTTATGCAGAAAGAAACGTTGGGACATTGCTTTTCAGTGTCAGCGAGGCTGCATTGGTTGCTTTTCTCAGCAATACCTGATATCCGTATAACCTGTCCACTTTCAATTTAATTTGAAATAAAACCCCGTCAGTTTGGTTGGATGAATGTCTTGCAAGTGCAACAGTGCACTGTGATGCTAATGATGACTTGAAACCATAATGCTAGTCCTCAGGTCAAATAACTGGCCATTAGGACCTCCATTTTTACCTCCTTTCTCAATAATAATAATAATAATAATAATAATAATATTAAGAAGAAGAAGAAGAAGAAGAAGAAGAAGAAGAAGAAGAAGAAGAAGAAGAAGAAGAAGATTACAGAGAAATCTTTACACTGTGTTTGGTGCGACGAAAATTCATTAGAAGTGACTGAAACCCCCCTCCCAAAGCATCGGAGTAATTGAGGAAATGTTCATTTGGTGTTATTTGGAGCATCATTTGAAAGATACTCTAGACCCACAAATAACCTCAACAGTAGATGCTACATATGTTTAGAAGAAAAAATCAGATTCCTTACATTTAGTGACATAAATAACTTGAGCAACAAAAGAAGCGAAATGTTCTTTAAGTGCCTGCATATTGTCGAATTCAAATTAAAGCCATTTGAATGGTAGTAATATGAAAAAAAAACAACAAAAACAAAACAAATTCGGATATGGTGTAGTTCCTCGAAAAAGGGATTTTCTAAATGAATAAAAGATAATACACACGTCAATCTACTGCAATACATTTAAGCAGTTATTGTAGACTTAATGAAATTAACAAAAATACTGTCGATGAGAATTGGAATAGGTCTCAACTTCGACAATCACGCATTGAAAACGATGCGTATGGCCGTTGAAGAAATTTAACGGTAAAAACCACGCAATAAATATCTAATAATACCTTTCTAATTACTGTTAAAACTCTCTGAAGGGGATACCGTAATAATTATGAATCCATACAAATGAAAAATCAATCACTTAGAAATAAAACTCTGCACAGGTAAAACAATATGAATTTAATATGATTGATATTAAAAAAAAAACTACAATAGACTAGAATAGCAAAAATTGTAAAAGATAAATTGAAAAAGTAAAGCAGTATTCAATGCCATGAGGGACAATCTTATCCACCCACCAAAAACAAAATCAAACTGTGCTCAGCAGTTAAACATAGATCGCTCATATCAGCTTAGCCACTGATAACCGTAGATTCGAGTTTTCGAAATGAACAAAAACAAATCTGATTGGGTCTTTTTTTAGATGATGTTTAAAATGATGCCAATTCCTAATTACCCCCTACTTTTATTTTCCCCACTTCTGAAGAGCGCACGTTGCGTGAAACACAGTGTCAAATTATCCCTTTTTTCTATCATTATGTTCCACTTATCTCTTATGCAAATATTGAGCACTCAAAATGAATCGATCAACTTCTTGAATTGATAGAAATCAACTTCACTGACTTTTGATTTTATGCTTAACTTTAAATAGTCTGAAAGTAGTAACTGTATATATATATATATATATATATATATATATATATATATATATATATATATATATATATATATATATATATATATATATATATATATCTTTCTCTCTCTTTGGATTTATACATTTATTTACATACTTTGCTTTGTAATTGCATTTATGGTTATTACCTAAGATTTTATTTCAAATAATGATATTCGGCTCTTGAAGTCAGTTGTTGCACAAAGACTTTCCCAAAGGCCTACCAGTTTTTGTTGCTCCCCAGCGTTACGGCGTCAAAACTATCCGAACTTTTCGAAATAATCACGCTATCTTATTTTCTGCCGGTCATAATTTCGCTTTTGCTCTCGAGGGATCCATTCTGTGCGTCACGAAGATCAGCAGTTGTCTGTTATCATCGCAACGGGGTTTTTCCATTGTCCATCATGTTTACTGATGGTTCCAGAGGTATTTCTGACACCTGCTTGATCTCTAATGTATTATGCTGTTTTGAGTTCAAAGTTATAAACTGATAAACTTGTTGCTTTTCAGTTAATATGATTATCACGCAATAACAAGAGATAGATTAGTTCATGTTTACGACAAAATCCAATTTTAAAATTAAAATTTTTTTGTTGTATTTTCAAAACGGGAAAGCATCAAGAGAGTGCATAATTCTGCCAACGTTACTGTCAGTAAGAAACAAATAATACATAAATACGATGCAGGGGACCCCTAAAAATAATCTCAGATCGGCTATATGAATATAATACAAGGGACTCCTTGATAAATCTTAGATCATCCTTGTAAATACGATGCAGGGTACTCTTAAAAAAAAAATCTTAGATCGACTATATAAATACGATGCAGGGGACCCTTGAAAAAACCTTAGATCAGCTATATATATACAGTGTAGAAGACTCCTGAAAAAAATCTCAAATCGGCTATATATATACGATGCAGGGGACTCCAGAAAAAAAAATCTCAAATCGGCTATATATATACGATGCAGGGGACTCCAGAAAAAAAATCTTAAATCGTCTGTAAAAATACGATGCAAGGGAATCCAAAAGAAATCTTAGATTGGATATATAAATAAGATGTAGGGAACTCCTAAAAAATCTGAGATCAGCTATATAAATACGATACAGAAAACTACTAGATTGTCTATATAAATACGATGCAGGGGACCCCTGAAAAATTCAAAATCGGCTGTAAAAATACAAATACGATGCAGGGGGCTCCTATAGAAACTTTTGATCGGGCTCACAATTTAATCGATCAACTATGACATACTGTTCCACAAACTATCACTGAAATTCATTGAGAACTTTTGGAGATATTGTGCGGACAAACATGAGTGAATACACAGCCGTATAGCAAGAATATATCTCTATCGCCTATCGCCCTAGACAATATTATTGAAATTCATTTATAACGTTTGGATACAATGTGTTGACATAAAGCTACAACGCAGGGAGGGTAACTGTAAAAATGATATTGATAAATTTCTTCCACCCTTCCATAAAATATCAAAGTGGTCTGAATACTGTTTTGAGGGACTGATAGACTGAAAGACAGATAGACATGAGAAAATACAGAATCATCTTTCAACATCGTTGGCAGGAGGAAATGAATATCAAATGTTATCATAAACATCGACTAATGTATCTCCTGTAGTTGTGTGTCGTTGACTGAAATGTAAGAAATACATAAAAGATACATCCAGAAATTGTATCTGCTTATAACTTTGTCAAGCAAATTTATTTCATCATTTTGAACATTACACATGGAGGCCAATCTACATATAAACATCAAAGGCGTTTCTTTTTGAACAGATCATCTTACCGGTGGAAGTCCTGAAATAATTATTTTGTCAAACATTCGTACCATTATTCTCATATTTATTGTTTTACCATACCAACTGATGTATTCTCTGGCTTTTTCAGTTTGTATCTCGTAAACCTTAATTTTAGTTTATTTATTTACTTGTAAATCACGGATATATTTGAATTTCTTAGAAGGACGCGTTATGTGGGAAAGGTGTTTTGAGATGGAGAAAAATGGTTCTGAATCTTTTAATTTAGCACCAAAAAAGTAAATTAAAATCTTTAAAAAAAATAAAAAAACGTTCGAATTTCCTTACATTTACAGATCTGTGTTATCTAATAAATACAAGCGTCCACTTAAACACACTTAATTTCAATTATTAATCATTTAAAAGTTGAAATCAAAACAAATCAAAACATGACAGTTGGATAAATATATATATATATATATATATATATATATATATATATATATATATATATATATATATATATAATGTGTACTTTAGAGAGTGAGACAGACTCGGGAGTGAAGTGTTTGGTGGTAAGGTTTATTAATCCTTATATGTCAATAGTCCATACATGTTTCGGGATTCTTCCCATCATCAGGAAGCAGAAACCGACAAAGCAAATAAGAATAGAAGTGAAATACCAGAGAAGAAGTATCAGAGTGTTATATATATATATATATATATATATATATATGAACTGTAATGAGTAAGACAGACTCGGGAGTATAGTGTTTTGTGGTAAGGTTTATTAATCTGTAGATGTTTTTTTTTTGTTGATAATGGTCCAGACTTATTTAGGGATGTATTCCCATTTTCAGTGGTGTGAGCTACGTAAGTGTGTGCTTTTAGGAGTTTCATGTGGAACCAGAGTTCACTATCAGGAGCTTTCCCTTGTGTGTAAAAAATTGTATCCAGGCTGCTGGAGGCATCCTGCTGTGTGAGAGAGAGTCCAGCTAGTGATGAAGTCGATGGTTAAGCAGCTGCAGTTGGTCTTGGAGAGGGCAAAATGTGTCATGGTAGGAGGGAAGTGATGTGGAGTTAGATTTTGGGGGTATGTTAGGGATAGTGTGAATGGAGGACTGATGAGGTTAAGGAACTACATAGGGTTCAACCTTACAAGTCTTCAAAAGTATGTTGGCTATGAGTTGGACAAGTGATAAGACTGGTTCAGGTGGACTTTGCTATGGATCTGAGTCACTTTGAAGTTCCCAGTATATATATATATATATATATATATATATATATATATATATATATCCAAGTTAGTCTAGTCTGTCGACAGCAACTTCGTTTCTCACTGTTTCTTGATGCTTTACGTTGTTTCTCATAACAAAAGAATGAATGTAATAAAAAAATAAACATTCATACAGAGGTTGATAGTGATTAATTAGAGGATTTAGGGTTAGGATTCAGTTTCGCGTTTAGTTCGGGGATTTTACGTCAACCTCTTAGTGTCAGTCGTTGGAACTTCGCAAAATTTGTCAGACCTTTCTATCATGGGTGTCGCGCTCGTCACGTCATTTTACCTTCTGTCAATCACAGTTTGCATTTGATTTCTGTCGTGAGTGGTGATGTCCAGGGGTTGTCTGACATTCTTGCAAAATGACAAGCTCATTATTATTCGAGTTTTTAATGGATCCTATGATATATTGAACTCCTGTTCTATTTTCTAATATTCTGTGCTGTCTCTGAGGTTGAGCTTGATTCTCTCATGAGGACGTTGCATGGTTCTCAGTTTGAGGGTCAATCTTCTGGTTAGGTTCCATGTTTGGGCTCCATCGATGACTATGGTAACAGACCCTTCTTTTTGGAACTGGTGGGATTTTCTTGTTCTTGGAAAGTGCTTGCTCTACCGAAAACTTGCCAACCTACAGTGATCCTCTTCTTGTTTTATGGGATTTCATTGAGTTTTTTTTGTTGCGTATTTTCGATTTTGATCGCTGTGTCCTCAACGTGTTTATCGTACATGACATTCGTTCTGCCGAAGTTCGTGAGAATACCCACTTTATTGCTTTCTTCATTTAGTTCTCCCAACATTATTTGAAGATCATTGAGGTTCTTAGATTCGATTTTTGTTGCCTCTTTTTGCTTTTCGTTGCTTCTAATATTTTACCACTAGCCTGATGACGGAAGTTCTGCGCGAAGGGAATTGTTGATAAACCAGAGAGAATCAAACTGATGAATGGGACGAGAACAGGAAGCAGAAACCGACAAAGCAAATAAGAATAGAAGAAGTGAAATACCAGAGAAGAAGTATCAGAGTGTGTTAGCTGATAACGCCGAATGGAAGTGGGATAAGAACAAAAGAAAAGGCAAAGAAATGATAAACGAAAAAACAAAGAAGAAAAATCGAAAGAAAATGAGAAAAACGTAGAATCAAATATAACTAGTGACTTGAATAAAAAATAAGAGATAAAGTTGAAGAGGAAATACAATTATAACCATAGTTGGAAAGTTACAAAAAATGGCCGAGGGAAAGGTGGGAAAGAAAGATAGAATCCAAGGGAGATAAACGAGACGAAAGGCGAAAAAAGATCAAATCAATACGTATAGTCCTCCTGACCTGATATCATCCATTTTTCTTTTTTTTCATAAGTGATGCACTGAACAAAGAGAAAGCAATTTCCTGTTCACAAAATTTGTTTTCTTGTAGTTTCATTGTAATTTGAATAAGTTTACTCTTATATAACTTGAGATCTCTATATTTCATCTAAAAACTGTTCAGCTCTCATTGCTGTTGTGGGAAATGTCTTGAATGTTTTGAAGTTATAACAGAAAGTTATTCAAAGTTGATCGGAACCTCTACACTGGCAATTGAAGCAGCTCTGTTCGATCAACTCAATAATCTAAAGAAACCAAACCAACTTTATAAACCGTTGCAATCATCCAAGCTATTAGGCAGACGATCATAACAGACAATCGATTGAAACAGATCGATAGTTACTCCAGACTGACTCTTGATGCACTCGAGAGTGACAAGTGCAAAAATAGGTAAAAATAAGATAGAACAAGAATCGTACTAAGCATCATTTTTTTTTCAATGCGCCACACGAATATCAGTTCCATATTGTTATCTTCATCATCGACATCAATCAGTCATTTTGAATCTATTGTTATAAAACCTTCTCAAGGTCTGTCGGTTCTTTCACTTTCGTCACTGTGCCCAAAAGACTTTGCTCAAGTCACTTTCTTACTTTTTGCTGCTCACGATCCAGCTCATGGTCTCGAAAGGTCCATGTTGTGAGAAGGGTCTGAGAAAGTTTACGACGAGTGCAAAAGTTTCACTGGAAAATTTCTTAAGTTCCCCGATCAAGCGCGTGGAGAAAAAAACAAAACAAATTTGAGTTTTGCAGATGAGAAATGTATGTGTATGCATGTAAGCAGACCTCAATTCTTATCCATCCTTACTTACCAAATACTGACTGGACGCGTATTTTAACGTATCTCGGAGTACTTTTTTTAAAAAGCTTTATGTACTTTTTAAAATGATCTTATTAAAAGGTTTCTTTCTTAAGGTTCTTCTTCTTCCTTTTCCTCTTCTTCTTCTTCTTCTTCTTCTTCTTCTTCTTCTTCTTTTTCTTCTTCTTCTTCTTCATCATCATCATCATCATCATCATCTTTAGATTTGTATACAAGTTGCAAAGGAGGCCAAGTAAAAGGAAAAGAGCAAAGTTGCCATGTGTATGCTGGAGAGAGTAGGAAAAGGGACAGAAGGATAATATAAGGTTGCTAAATTAGCCATTTTTTCCATTTTAAAATTAATATTTAATTTCCAACGTGTTTTGAGACGGCGAACGCATCTAAATTGAACTTATGGCTTTTTTTTTTAGTTTGATATTTATTCAATTAGTATTTTTAACAGCATTCTAAAATAATGCGAAGTTAACATGGGATATGATTATCTATATAATATGTTCTTGTGTGAATAATCCCGACATTTTTTACGGATACTATTTTAGCCAGTGGTGTTTTCTTTTCAACCAGATATGATTTTTTTCTACTTCAAAGTTAAATGAAATCTATGTCAGTAGAGTAGCAAACATCTGTGTTTCGTAAAATTCATTTGCTCTCACGTTATGAAACAAACATCAATTCCGTATTTTGATTTTCGACTCTGTATGATGGTTGTTTATACTTTTTTTTTTCAGATTTGTGCTCTTCAGAATTCCCTTTTTCCCTTTCCTGTCACTACTCTCTTCTCATTCCGAGGAACAACTTCCGCCTTTTCGAGCAGTGGTTGTAATTCGCAGGGATTGCACGATATCCTCGCAACATGGCATGTCCAATACCATTTACATTTGCTAACATCCTTTAGGATATCTCTGGTGCATGGTATAATGTGCAATTTTGTGATCTCCCCTTGCGATATTTGGTATGATTTTTTTCTGTCCGTATAGCACGTGTTTTTCAGTTCTGTATATGACTATTGTTACAATGCACAGGTTACACACCCTTCTTTCTGTTTGCGAAGATAGAACTGTCGGGAGCTTGTCAACGTGAGGTTATTCTCCACTTGATTTATTCGCCTCTTGGAGATTCCACTGAGAATAATTGTCCAAGGTATATGTAGTGATTTACTTTCTCAATCGGATGATTTCATTCAAGTTAAAAAAAAAACAACTATTTTTTGAAATTTCTGAATAATCCAACAAAACATTCACATCATTTCACACTTTACTCGAACATAATCTTCATCTGTTATTCAGATCAGTATTCAAAATTATCGCCGCTAGTATTAAATCGATTTATAGCAAGCCCCCTCGATTAATTCGTAGTTTAAGATGATTCGTTTTCTGATTATTTCTACACATGACAAGTCAATTCTCTAAATTTTAATAGCATCCCCCCCAAAAAAAAACGAGCATGAGAGATGATAACCAATGGCCGGGACGAGCCAAAATGGTCTTATCGTGATGATCAACTAATTCCCTATCAAGAATGTCGACTCTCTTCTCGCAATACTAACTAGTGAGCACTCCGATAGCACATAATTCTACCAATGACATTGTCATTGGAACTGAATAGAAATTTCTTCGTATACAGCTACAATACAGGACAGAATTATCGAGAAAAATCCTGGATCCACTCTTCCTTTGCCAATGGCCCACCATTCCATAAAATTTGATTGAATTTTATAGAAAACTTTCGAAGATATTGTTTAAAAAAGTTAACACATAAGTGTACGAAGAAAAAATGGAAAAAGACAATCTCAAAATCAAGAAAAGAATTTTTGTATCCACCCTAGAATTTAACAAAATTTCTATTATGACTCATCCTTCCAGAAAAATCTCGTTGAAATTCATTGAGAACTTTTGGAGATATTGTACAAAAAGACAAAGACATATTTAAACGGACAAGTAGGCACGAATGCCTTCGTTGGTAGAGGTAAATAAAGAAAGAGATTCGATTTTACTTCAGTGCTTCAATCTGAGGAGTGAGTTGGCGCTACGTTAAACAGTATCAGCGACCTGTGTTCGATTCCCAACCAGGGCGCTTCAGTCTAATCTCCTCAAATGTTGTTTGGAAAAGCAAATGCCTTAGAAAGTTGAGGGTGGCCTAATGGTTGATGGTACAGAAAACTAATGTCTTTGGGGAAGGCATGAATTCACTTCTCCCCGAATTATGAGTAAATAGCATTGCAGCTGGTGTCCTTTTGCTCTTCAAGACAGCCCACCTTGTGTATCTGGATAACATCACAGCTCCGTGAAAATCCACAATTGCAACACGTATAATGATTGGTTCTCTACGGATCGATCAGGAAATGGAGACAAAATCATTATCTCGTGTGTCGCGCAAAATAGGAAGCAACTAAGAAAAGAAGTCTTCATAAATGTCTTGTTAATGACCTAACGTGATATTTGATAAAGAAGAGAGCTCGGACGAGTAAATAGATTCTTCACTGCTATACAAGTAAAATATCCATTGCTTTGTAAACGATATATATATATATATATATATATATATATATATATATATATATATATATATATATATATATATATATATATATATATATATATATATGGTTGGAAATCTAAAGTACAGTAGTGTGTAAAAGAAAAAGCATATCTGGAGAAACCGTTTCAGACATTTTATAGAGTATTCCATTTACTAACACTCGAAAGCGAGTTCAGTTCCACGTAATCTTATATTTTCGTCTTTCTCATTTTCTCGACGTCGAATTCAGCCGTTTTACTTTAGTGAAATGTAAATTTTATTTAAAAAATGTGGCAGACAAAGGTGTGGCAGTCAGAAGCGTGCTGACATGTTGTTAATAATATAAATTTACTCAAAGACTCCAAACCAAGAGACATTCTTTCGATATATCTTCGAGGAAAATTACTCCTACCGGTACCAGAGTCAAGACTCGCCGTCAGTCTACAGTACAAGACTCACTTTTTCTTAAATAAGAGAAGGAATTAATGACATCAAAATCGGTCGGAAACAAACGCCAAGAACTCCGGTAGACTTTTTGAAAAACTCATTCGTGGACTGATTTGGCATCAAAACTCTTTAAGTGACGTCCTGAAGTTTCGTGCCTGTCACTTCCGAAGTAGATTAAGATTGAACACACCTCAGAACACTTGTGTACATCGGGCTTACTATTAGTCACGTATAGCAAATGATCTATTCACACAAAGTCAGTTGATTGTGAAAATCGGAAAATTAAATCTTTGTGGTCCCCAATCGTGTATTTCACGAACGCTGGCCCGGTCTAAGCTCTTGAATACTAATGTGCAAGCATTAATAAGAGCTGTCGGTAGAAGACTACATAATGTAAAAACGTGAACACAACACAAAGTTATCCCGAATACTTTAGTAGGAGAGACCAAACACTTATTATTGTAGACATTTATCTATATTATGAACGGCCAAACTTGTTCCCTTTTGCTGTTTGCAACAATGTAATCTTCCATTTAAAAGTATTTTTCCAAATAAAATCCCTTACCCCCTATTTGGAACAAAAAGGACTTTTCTGCATCAACGAGTACAGTCACGTTCATAAAATCTGTTGAAACTGAAATTGTGTTAACATTTTTTTACCATATTACTAATTTTAAAGTTTTAAAGTAAGTAAGAGACAGGGGAAAAGCTGTTCAAACTCCAAAGATACACGGGAGGGATATTTTCACCTAAAGTTTTACGGCTACCTGCACACACACACACACACACACACACACACACATACACACATTTTATTGAAAAAGGGGGCGTGAACTAACCTCATACTGGTCGGTCCTCCTCATGAAATTAGTAAAAAACTAGTCTCCCACATATTTGAAAAATGTGGCACAAATTGTACACTAATTTGCAGCCTTTCGGGTACAACATCACCCTCACATTTGAAAATGCTAATATTGACCTGAGCCTAAATCTCCCTCGGATTAGAAAATGCTAAAATTAATCTGATCCGAAATTCGTCTCCAGAGGTAACCAGGGGTCAGCGCCACCTATGTTCATCAAGGTGTCAAGTTACCTTTATACATGAATTAGCAGCTTTTTCTTTTTTTTTCTTTTATCTTCCTTTTGTCTTTCTTCTGCATGCCCTTTTCTTTTTCTCCCTGTCTCGTTCTCTGTCTCCCTCTTCCTCTTTTTCTTTCCATTTTAAGCTCATTCATCTGCTTGACAGATGAATTCATATTTCATGAATATATGCATTCATTCATCTTAACAATGGATACGTGTCATTAACAAGATTGTTGGGATTGAAAACCTGACCTTCGATGTGATACTGTCAGTATTCCAAGAAAATTTACCACTGAAATGTCCTCCGAATGATGTTATTTTGTAGTCAGGATATCTTGTTATCTGACGAATACACTTGAGTATTTGTATGTGCCCTGCGAGTGTATGTGTGCACACTTATGTACGTGAGTGTAAAATACATTTACAAAAATCATGGAGTTTCCATTTAGCTATGTTCAACTTTGGATGCGTATACATCTATGATTGTCGCTTCACATAAGCCACTATGTAAATATCTTGTGTCCAGTTGTCAAACTTGTGTGTGGATATTGAAAATGACAATATGAAGGAGTTAAGCGGAACAGCCAGAGGTGTTGTTTACGACAGAGTGTTACACCCCGTTGATCATTATTGCTGGACATTAGACTAGTATGTACAAGTCACTATCTAGACAGTTTTTACAAGACACGAGCATCTTAAGAACCGAGATCAAAATACCCAGAAGCTACTTTGCTTGTTATTGGAGAATATGAATTAGGTCCTGATTCATCGTAAATTGTCAACTCACAAGCGTGTGCACTATGTATTTTTAGTATAAAATGGCCCCATTCGATCGTCTTTATAAACCAGTTTGTTCATATCTATCTAAATATCACAGACTGTCCTTATCTATTTATGCATATGTATGTATATTGGTCTCCCTTGACGAACAAAGATTCATAAAAGTATGCAACAGTTGATGCATGCTTACAGCTGCCTGACGAAGCATGTACGAGACAGTCAGCTCCTGCTGCAGGGGCTACGAAGTTGCTATCAAGAATACTAATGCATCTCAGTAGGTTTTGCTACACTAACCCCTCGCTTCCACGTTTGTTCTGCAATAAACACAGGTGCATGTGTTCGTATATGAGTGACTGATTGAGTATGTCTGGGCTTGCGTACACGCATGTGTGTGAACGTAATGTATAACGGTATAAGCAAGTCAATTGGTGAAGTCTCGAAGTTCGCAATTGTAAGTTTATTTGTGTATGTAAATCATGCACCCTTGTCAATTAGAGCTCCCTGGCATAGCTGGGAAAATAACTCTTTTTGCTCTAAAAATGTCATAAATGATAAGGCCCTGCATGTCCTGCATATTTTCATGGGACCAACCAGTAACTCTCCTCCCTTCAGAAAGAGAATGTCGATCACTGCATTTCGATTATCTATCGAGCTCACAAGACCAAACTATGAAGAACCCTTGAAATGAATCAGTCTATGTTTTGGCATTGAAAATCAGAAAAAAATGGATCGTCAATTGTCCTGTATTAATGTAAGAGTTACTGACAGAGTAAGGCACTTATATGTATATGCTAATACACAGCTAATGGTTTTACTTTGGAAATGTATTGAAAATCAAACAAGAAGAGATTGTCAATCAATGCGTTAAAGTGTTATTGACACTATAATGGCTCAAATTTTACCCTGAAAGACTCTTCTGCAAAGATTTTTTAATGAGCTGCATTGTTGTGGAATAATGGTAAGGGGACACGTCGTACACACTATATTGTTATGAATACGGTCTTGTGGCCAGGCTAAATTAAGTCTTGTGAGTATCAAGGTGCTACGTTATGTAATAGTTATTTGAAAAGGAACCTCATAGACTGTCACTATTCTAGTGAGTTCGATCTTCATCCACTACAAAAGACTTGTCGCTGCGTGCCAGACAGAATACTTGAATATTCCCCCAAATTTCTAATTAATAGTGTATTAATTTACAACGTTTTGAGCCTGAAAGATTTTGTAAGGATTGAACCTTCCTTTTTTAAATGTCAAGGAGTGAGTTTGTGTGTGTGTGTGTGTGTGTTTAAGATCCTGTTTGAGGCTGACCAACAAAAATAGAGAGGGTAGAAATGTTAGTATTTTAAGTAGGAGAACGAGCCGGGAATTAAGATCCGTATGCTCTGTTCTAATTTTAGAACGATGTTCGGAGGAAGTGGGTCGTTGAATGTCAGTTGTGGTTCCACCTTCGAGATAAGCACTCTCTTCACTCGGCTGCTAAGCCAAGATGCATGAGAGAGAAAGAGTGAGAGGGTAGTAAGAAAGAGTTGGTGATATATCATGGCAGCAGGAGATAAGATTGTGACTTTATTTTTGCCTAACTTGAAAGGTAAACAGTGGATGCACAATTACACATTATTGAAATTCCTACAAAGTATTTGTAGGTATAAATTCCGTCTGACATTCAGGTATAAAAGTGAATGAAGCACATTTGGTTTTCGGAGAAAAGCTGTCATTAGGAGAAGAACCGGTGGAAGATTAGTGATACGGCTTTTGTAGTCATTTGCATGGGTGCACTTCCTTTCAGATAAGCAATACTGAAAGCTGGACGAAACGTTGGTGTTTAATCTCTCTATATTCTGACTCAATTCTCCCTCTTTGATTTCGACCGTATCAATTTTGATTTGGGATTGCTTGATCAACAACGATGCAGTCATTCGAATATTTACGCGGTGTATGTAAACACAAGTCCATGCGGCTGCATAACGATACATAAAGATGGTATCACAAAAGTAATTGAAGACCCTGGAAATCACTGAAATTCTTTTCTATCCCCCCTTACTTTGCTGAGTTAAATCCTCTCCTTAAACACCGACAAAGTTTTTCAAACGATCAATAGTTCTCATTAAAATAGCTTTTTCCTCTGTCAAAGATATTTTTGGGAAGGTTAAACGAAA